>CM071913.1:21600606-21865736 GCA_036785865.1 Coffea canephora | reverse complement strand
CTCTATTTTTTCTTGGAATATTGAAAATTCTCTGCTATTGTTGCTGGAATTATAGTAGTTTGATTTTTACTCTTATGATGACAAAAAAGGGGGGAAAATGGACGCAATGTGTAAGGGGAGTTTATTCTGAGATTATGAGTTTTGGCTCTTAAAAAGTTTTTTTTTTTCTTTCCATCCATTGTTTTGTCATCATCAAAAGGGGGAGATTGTTGATCTTGACCCTATCTTTTGATGTTTACAAAACAAATGGATGATACTAATGTTCTTCAAGATATATTTTCAGTTATGAAGTTATTTGATTCCATGATCAAGTACAATTGAAAGATGACAAAGTTTGCTGAATCTGTCGGACGCTCAAGATGTCAGGATCGGACGTCCGATAACATTGCACAATTCGGACGCATGCCTTCGACGTCCGATAGGATCCTTCGAAGTCGACGAAACTATCGGACCTACTGGATCTGAATATGTCTCTACCGGACGTCCGATAGAAACAAGATAATTTCTCAATCTGTTTGTTTGCTGTCGGACGCATAAAGAGCTTGCACCGGACGTCCAAAAGAATTGAAGAAAATCTCTGAAACTCACTGCCTGCTGTCGGACGCATAAAACAGGGCTATCGACGTCCGACACTCCAACGCTAGTTACTCTTCAGCTACTTTCTATCCGTTGGAAGCTTTAATAAGGCTCTTTCTTGGTCCTATATAAATAGTGGTTGGTCAGATACTTCAACAACTTTGGCACACTGAAGATACAAAAGATGTAGAGAGATTTTAGTGAGAAAATACTCCCAAAAAGAATATTTGTAATCTTAGTGGTGTGAGGTTCATTGTAAGCTTTTCATTTGTTGAGTGATCTTTCATGGAGTGTAGCTCTGTGAGGGTTGTCCTGAGGGATAGTAAAAGTCCTGGCTTGACCGAGTACTGCTTGGGCAAGGAGGAGGTGAACCTTCCTTTGTACACAAGAGTGATTGTAATTCATCAACTTGAAGTAGCTTGTTTCAATTAATCTACAAGCTCAAGAGGAGTTGGGTAGTTAATTGGTTTGCAATCTTTTCCTTTTATTTACTTATTGTTTTTTATGATCTTTGCATTGGTTTGTTTGGGCCTTACAAAATTCAACCAGATTGTGATGTGGCAGCGTCGGCAGCCAACTTTGATCAGTTGTTTCTCTCCATACGTATCTTGTTTTTGACTGCATTTGCTCTTCATTTTTCACCTTCCTTGCTCGGCTGTCTTGAGATAAAACAAGAGAGGAAAAAACTCCATTTTCTTCACTTCATTTGCTTGCCTAAATCTTGAGTTTTAATCGTGGAATCGCAAACTACTCCGTACAAGTGTACAATAAGGAGGATTAAAGGGTTTGATGGACTGAATTTTGGAGGAGGAAGGACTAAGTTACAGTTTCTTTGGGTTTAAGGTAATTTCTTAAGAATCTCTCTCTTTGCTTCTAATAGGTGGAAATTAGTGGCTTGTGGTTGCCACTTTAGTGATTTTTGTGTAATATTTCATGGATTGAATTGGTGAGATACAGATTTTAGTTTTATAGTGAATTTTCTGCCATAAATAAGTTTGAAGTATAGCCACGATTTCTTAGTTATGATATGTGAAATCTAGTGTTTTATTGTTGTTTACTTTGCCTAAAAGGATTTCCTACTTACGTGCTTCAATTTCCGTTAGGGTTTCTAATATGAGCTTCCAATTGGTTGTACTTATGGGGTTTAAGAGCCTCTAATATATATATGTGTGATTGTGTTTAATTGCTATGAGAATTGATATTTGATTGTAGGGTGAAAGTGAAGTGGTAAGGGGAAATGCTGTCTGTTTATTTTCTTGTAATTTGAGTGAGTTAGAGTGGATTTTGAAAATGTGGTTTTGTGTCGAGTTGGACGTACTTCAGTGAGAACTACATCTGTAACAGCCCACCTTACCCTAAGGCGAACCAAAGGGTTCGGCGGACCGCCTGCCCAGCTCTCGCCAGGACTAACGTAACAGATTAGAGCTATTTGTTTCATTCCGGAACTTACAAACGCGCTAAACAAATCAAAATAGTAAATAACCCAAAATAAGAAAATGAAATCCGGAGTCGGCCATGATAGTAACCGACCCGTCAGAACCAACCGAAAGAGCACGCAACATTCACATCTGAACTTTAGCGATTACAATCCAAAATGACATACAAAAGTTTTCAAAAGTTAATACATATAACGGTTTGCCAATCAAAAGAGAAAACGCCCCAAAAGTACACTTAGGGTTTTAATACATGAGCTATACAAAAGATATGTTCAACTAGCTCAATTTGGCAGCCATTTGTCAAATCCAGACCAAAAGGGTTTATTTTCCTGTAAGGAAAACAAAAGGAGCAGAAAGGGGTGAGCTTGCGCTCAAGAGGACCAAACAATAGCATTAAAATCATGGCATTTCACATTTAACAAATCAATACACATGTCAGATGTAAAACAGAAACCAATGATTCAAATCAGAAGGATACGGGTGGCTCTCAGGAGCCAAATTTCCAGCGCAGTACTTGATCCAAACCGGTTGACTCTCCGTCAACGTATATAGAATCAACGCGTCCGTAGACCCCTCTTTACACCGAATTCCGTCCACCAAACACCCCTTTACCGGGCCCGCTCACCGTAACCGAATAGAAATGGTAATACTCGAGTATACCGGAATCAAAGGTCTCAATACCAAAAAATCCCCGAAACAGACTACCGTGGTTCGTTATCTAATCGGTCTAGGCCCTTGCCGGCCGACTCGAATAACTTATGTGAGGACTCGCAAAATTTACTTATTTAATCTCCTATTTCTAGCTTATTTAATTATTTATTTGGTCTTTACTCCGAATATTATTTTCTAAGCTCTTGAGACCTAATTACATGGAAATATAGTTTCATTATATTTTTAAAATGACTTGTTTCAAAAAAATTAATTTTCGGAAAGCTCGTTTTGTAAAAATAGTGAACACGTCTTTGGAAATCTTGATCGATTGAGAGTACAATAGGTTTGAAATATTGGGAGACATGTACAATGGACCTAAATTAGGCATTTTAATGTTTTAAATACTCAAGTGATAGTTATTAGTACTATCGTTATAAGAATTTCTCGGAAGTTTCGCGTTATTGCGCTTAAATTGGAGATACGCGTTTTCACACGCGCGATTTTTATTGAAGGAACTTTTAGACCCTTATTTTGGGACAATTAAGAGTGAATAATATTTATATGAATATAAGTGCATTAGAGGTTTAGTGTACTAGTGAAACAAACGCAAGAGGAATCGAACCGAATCGCGCCAAACGCACCCCTAATGTGAGTTGACTAATGGGTGATTTGTGGCCACAAGTTATTGTCTTCTCTTGGAAGCTTAGAAATCTGACCACACTCTCTCTCTTGCTCCCTCATTTTGGCCGGCTAACAAAGGAGAAAAACAACTCAAATTCCATCCAAATTTCTTCACCAAATCTTCTCCATTTCACTTCAAATTTCAACCACTCTTAGCTAATTACTTGGAATTACATCAAGCTAAGAAAGAGGGCTGCTATCCACGGTTTTCTTGAGCATCTAAGGGGCCGAAATTCTGTCCTAGTTCATCAAGAGAGGTAATGGACGATCAACTCCTTGAATCTTAGCTTACGGAAGCTCTATTACACGTATAAACTCTTGCATGCATGTGGGTGGTCTTGTTTATGGTATAAAATGTGAAAGTGGGCTCTATGAACTCCCACTCTTGGGTTGTTGCTGATTTGATGTTGGATGATGAAATTAATGGTGGTTTAGTGCTTATATTAGTAGATTAATGTTGTATTGTTGGTAGAAAAATCAAAGGAGGTGCTTGGAGCAAAAGTGACCGTTTTACCCCTGCCTTGTCCGACCGTTTTCGTGCCAGATTTTGAGATTCTAATGAATTGATTATGTTGTTTATCTATTATTGTAAGTGTGTACAAAATTTCATTGAAAAATAACATGATTTGGTTGGTCAAATGAGTTGATTTCCAAAGTTAGCAAAACTGGAAAATGAATCCCGTATTGCCCAGGCAGTCATTTTGTAACGGCCATAACTCTTTGTTCCGATGTCCAAATCAAGTGCCGTTTGCTGCATTGGAAACTAGACATTCCTAGCTTTCCATCGGTACCAATTTCACATTCTGGTTCCACTTGAGTGAGCCACACCATTCGATTGAATATCACGGTCCTGTTTCGTTGCTCTCCAGGAGACAGGACAGAAATTGCTTCTTGATGCTCAAAAACGAGCTATTTGTGAATGGAATTTGAAAATGGTTTCTTCTGAGAAAATTCAGCTTTATAAGAGAGCTTTCCAACGCCATCAACCACGCCCAATTCCAAGTTGAATGGAGTGAGTTGTGGCCAAAGTTTGAAACTGCTACAGTGATAGAATTTTCCACTTGGACAGATTTGTAACTAACAATGATTTGGGACTTGTTGTTTTGGGAAACTTTGATGTCCGACATCTACCAAACTTTAGATTAGATGTCCCTTGGACTTTGTTTCACAAATAAACCAGATTTGGGTTGGTTGCTTTGGACAAAATGTTTAAAAAGGAAAGAAGAGCTAGAAGACAGTTTTACCTTGGGAAATTTCCTGAACTTTGATGGTTTAGTTAACTACCTTCCCGTGTGAATTTTCAAATGAAATTTGAAAGAAGAGTAATCCTCATATGGAGGTTTAATTGTACAAAATTTGGTAATATTCTAAGACCATTTTGATATGCAAATGATGTCACAAAATTCGCTCATCGAATCTGGAAAACTTTTCGTTTTCTCTTAGCCAAATGGTCAAATCTGATTTGGAGAGTTTTATTTCTAGAATTTGGATGTTAATGGTCTTTAAATTGCTCAGTGGATGTTTATGAACTCTTGGTTTCAATAATGGAGAGATTTGGAACTGATTTCATGGTACAAAAAGTTTGTAAACAAAAGAAAAGTGAGAAGGTAGTTTAGCCTTGAAACTCTTCATAAACTTTGGTTGTTTTAATGACTACCTTACCGTGAGAGTTTTTGTACGAAACTTAGTAGAAATGTTGTTCACACATAGAAGGTTTAGTGTACCAAGTTTGATGTATTTCTAATGCCAACTTGATGACCAAATGATATTTCAAATCTAGTTTTAAACCTGGAAAATAGCCCAACAGTCTTAACTTTTTCAGCAACTTGGAGGTACTATATCTTGGTGCTCGAAACTCCGTTTCTCATTCCGCTTCTTTTGTTATACTCTTGGATTGCAACACTAATTGATTTCCAAATTTCAAAGGTTAGTTCAAAACAAGTGAATTTTGCCGAATTTCTAAAGTTGGCCAAAAACCAACTTAAATCTGTCTTGGTAATTCAAGTTACCAACTTTGAGCCAAAATTTGAGTGCCTTTCACTTACATTCGTGGAAAAGTGTCTTCTAAGAACTTTTAGTACTTTGAAAGAGGATTCCAACAGTACCAAGTTTTCCAATTTTGGACTTGTGGAGAGTGAAATATGATTTTTCAAATATTGCTTGTTAAATCTGGAATTTTCTAACTTAAAGGAAACTAAGGGTTTCAAACCCTCCATTTTCCTTCAATATCATTTGATCGTTTTACATTTGATTTCAAAGATGGAAATCAGATTTGTCTTGTATTTTAAAACCCACTTTTGAACCTCGAGTTACACGAACTCTTAGACTCGTCTCCGCGTTAATTTCTTAGATTGTACTAGTGTACAATTTTCCTCGATAATTAGAATGATTTTGAGTGGTAGTTGATTATTGTTTGCTCAGGCACTCGAGGGAATCTCCCAGAGGAACTCGGAGCGGACACCTAAGACGCTTGTTTAAGAACTACTCGCTTGTTTTGACTAGGTGAGTGTTCCATATAGGAATACGTAATTGGAATGAGTCTATGACATGCTTAACCCATGGTCATTAAGTATTTACCACACTCATGCATATTTGAATAATGTATACTTGAATTGCTCGACATGAAACACCTGAAGTATGTATATTTGAACTATTCGATATGAAATGCTTAAAGAGCATACTTATGTGATTACTTGAAATACTAGATATGAAATGTTTGGAGAGCATATCTACATGATGTGTTTAAATGATTAATTATGCTATGGAAGCATAAGTCGGTTGGAGTGAATCTCCTCGACTCTTACGTGGTGAAAGTGAAAAACGGCCAATGGCGGCCTATTGAAATGACATATGTCTACCAATTAACCGTGTTTACTTACCGTTTTCTAATCTATTTGGTTACTTGCTTACTTGGTTATCTGCTTACGTGATCACCAACTTACTTGGTTACTTGACCACCTGATTACTTGATTATCATGAATCACATGTTATATGAAGTTGTCCATCATTATTAGGCGAGTGTGTACTTTACCTCACTCGACCAACTCAAATGATGAATTTTACCTTTTTGTCGAATTACTTTGTTACCTGTGCATGTTGTAAGCTATAAGCTGAACTTGGGCCCCGCCTCGGTTACTGACCTACTCGAGCCAGGACTGGGCTCGGTCGGGTAGGTTGGAACCCTGGACAACCGTTTCGGTATACTCGAGTATTACCACTGGAGGGATAAGGTGATGGCCAGTCAACCGTGGAGATCCGGGTGTTATAAGGTGCAGATGACCGACAAAGTTCCACTGGAACACCGTATCCTTTTGTGTTTGCTTTGCTATTAATAATGTTATTGCTCTCCTAGTTGGCATTCTCGGGTAAGACTCCTCATGAGCATTAACCTCTGAGATGAAGCAATCCTTGTAATGTCCTTCTAGTCGGACGAGCCACTATTTGTTTGACTGAAAATTTATGAAAATATATTTATATGGCCATTCATTCCAAAAGTACTAGTTTTACATGTGTTTTCAAATAGCAATTACCCGTGTAATGATTATCACCTCATGGTAACATGCCATTGTGTAATCTAGAATCATGCATACGATATGCATAACTTACTTGATTTATTTGAACTGTTAGAGTGTTTTGGAACCTCACTGGGCTGTGTAGCTCATCCCACGTTGTGGTTTTCTTTTACAGGGTTCGAGACCAAGGGTGCTCGTGAGTAGTACTAGATTGTTTTCTTTTGAAAACTTTAAGTTATATTATAACGGATGGCTATTGTACCCTTTTCCGTTGGGTTGTATTTAAGCTTGGAAGCTGCATAATTGTAAGTGTGAGATATTTGGAGTACTTTAATTATGTATTGAAGTTACTTAAAGTATTTCGAGCTTTTGAATGATGGATTGTAGTGAGTCCTGGCGAGAGCTGGGCAGGCGTCCCGCGGATACCCTTTGGTTCACCTTAGGGAGAAGTGGGGGCGTTACAATTGGTATCAGAGCTTAGGCTTCAGATTTTGTAGTGTATCCTAGGCTTAAATGTTTAGGATGCCGGACTGTGGGACTGTTCTGAAAGTTAAATGATTGCTTGTAGCGATGAAATTTAGAGCCACTTCACGTGGTCTCTACAAAGGAGCAAGATAGGGCCAAGTGGTGTTTGGTCCTTACTATGTGATTAAGTAAAGACTTAAGTGCCCTTCTAGAAATGTAAGTTGTGAATCATGAATGTTATAGGTTGTAAAACCTTTATCTTGATAATTGGAGGGAATTTGATATGTATGTTGGGTAGGAATCTCGAATGTGGTGATTTACTCTTGGGACCGGCCGGCTCGAGATGTGAATTATCCTATTTTGGATTCTTGAACCCGAGTACTTGGGAGTGGAAAGCAACCATAGGGACTTTATATCTCCATTTGTGGGGAATAAGAATGAATCGATATTTCATGTGAATGGTTACAGGAAACCAATAATTGTTTGGTTAAGACGGTACAATAATTAAGAGTGGAAGATGGAAAAGATCGCAACCCAAAAGATCCTTGTGTTGGGATTGAAATCGAGCATGTTAGGGAACGAGAATCGTCTAGTTCCAATTAATCTAGTGAATCTCTACTTGTGATCTTTCATAGTGAGACGATGGGAGTAGAACTTAAGAGTTTGCGCCTTGGAGATGAATGTACTTGTGATAATCACTTGTTTATTTTTGTTATTGACTTTGACTTGGCATGAACTTTACTTGGCCATAATTTGTGTTATGATTTAATGAACTCTAGTTTGTGTTTACTTGCATAGTGATAATGTTAATTGTGAAAGTGTCTTCATCCTCTTTAAATGTTGCTACTGGTATATGAGTGTAGTTCAATTTTAACTAAGTGTGAGGGTTATGCATGTGCGTATAGATTAGTTGTGGACATGGAAACTAGAGGACAACGAAAGGGACGTCAACCTAGACAACCCCGAAATGAAAGAGTAGCTAATGGGTCCGATATCGATCAAAACGTTGAGCTAAGTGCTGGGAGAGGAAATGACCAGATAGGACAAGTTTTAACTCGCATGACGGATATCCTAGAGCTCTTGGTAGCTCAACAAGGTCAAGGTGTTGGACAAGGAAACCAACGTGGAAACCAAGAGATAGGGGAGGATCGAGCTTTAGAGCGGTTTCAGAAATTCTCTCCGCCCAAGTTTGCTGGAGGGCCTGATCCAGAGGTGGCCGAGAATTGGTTAGAAAATATAAGAAATATATTCGATGCCTTGGATTATACTGAGGAGAGACAAGTCACCTTTGCTGTATTTCAACTTGAAGGAGCAGCCCGAACCTGGTGGAATGTTATAAGAAATAAGTGGGAAAGAGATCAAACTCCGAGAACTTGGATAAACTTTGTGCATGAGTTTAATGAGAAATTTCTCCCTCCGCTTGTCCAAGAAAAGAGAGAAGATGATTTTATAAAGCTTCGTCAAGGAACTTTAAGCGTAGCTGAGTATGAAACACGCTTTACGAAGTTATCTACATATGCCCCAGAATTGGTGGCTACTGAACGGAAGAGAATAAGACGGTTCATCCAAGGATTAGATTTGGAAATCCAAGATGTCCTTGCCGCAGCACAGGTTGAAACATTTAGTGACGCTCTTGAAAAAGCGCAAAGGGTAGAAAGCACAAAATCTCAACTGAGAGCTTTTCAAAAAAGGAAAAGAGATACATCTGACAGTACACTAGGAAAAAATGGACCACCACCCAAAGTTAGAAAGAAGTGGATGAAGTAGGACTGTTACTTCCTGCACCACTCATGATAAAGGAACCAAAAGGAACTATGTCACGAGGGACTTCAGTAGGACAAACACGATCAAAGAAAACCTCGCAAGCAAGTCAGGTCACAACACCTCGTCCGACTTGTGGATATTGTGGAAGGACGAATCACACTGAAGAAAACTGTTGGCTAAAGGGACGAAAGTGTATGGGATGTGGGAGTACCAATCATAAAGTTCATGACTGTCCAAGGAGGTATCCACGAGAAACTACTGCTCAACAAGGAAATGGAACTGTTCCTCGACAAGTCAATGGAAGGAGAAACCGACCAATGGCATCTAAAAGAACGCATGACATGAACACACCACATGGTTCAGAGTTGTCTGAGATTACAGAAGGTATGAATTTCGAGGACGAAATTCTTTTAAGGAGGGGAGGTTGTGAGGACTCGTAAAATTTACTTATTTAATCTCCTATTTCTAGCTTATTTAATTATTTATTTGGTCTTTTACTCCGAATATTATTTTCTAAGCTCTTGAGACCTAATTACATGGAAATATAGTTTCATTATATTTTTAAAATGACTTGTTTCAAAAAATTAATTTTCGGAAGCTCGTTTTGTAAAAATAGTGAACACGTCTTTGGAAATCTTGATCGATTGAGAGTACAATAGGTTTGAAATATTGGAGACATGTACAATGGACCTAAATTAGGCATTTTAATGTTTAAATACTCAAGTGATAGTTATTAGTACTATCGTTATAAGAATTTCTCGGAAGTTTCGCGTTATTGCGCTTAAATTGGAGATACGCGTTTTCACACGCGCGATTTTTATTGAGGAACTTTAGACCCTTATTTTGGGACAATTAAGAGTGAATAATATTTATATGAATATAAGTGCATTAGAGGTTTAGTGTACTAGTGAAACAAACGCAAGAGGAATCGAACCGAATCGCGCCAAACGCACCCTAATGTGAGTTGACTAATGGGTGATTTGTGGCCACAAGTTATTGTCTTCTCTTGGAAGCTTAGAAATCTGACCACACTCTCTCTCTTGCTCCCTCATTTGGCCGGCTAACAAAGGAGAAAAACAACTCAAATTCCATCCAAATTTCTTCACCAAATCTTCTCCATTTCACTTCAAATTTCAACCACTCTTAGCTAATTACTTGGAGATTACATCAAGCTAAGAAAGAGGGCTGCTATCCACGGTTTTCTTGAGCATCTAAGGGGCCGAAATTCTGTCCTAGTTCATCAAGAGAGGTAATGGACGATCAACTCCTTGAATCTTAGCTTACGGAAGCTCTATTACACGTATAAACTCTTGCATGCATGTGGGTGGTCTTGTTTATGGTATAAAATGTGAAAGTGGGCTCTATGAACTCCCACTCTTGGGTTGTTGCTGATTTGATGTTGGATGATGAAATTAATGGTGGTTTAGTGCTTATATTAGTAGATTAATGTTGTATTGTTGGTAGAAAATCAAAGGAGGTGCTTGGAGCAAAAGTGACCGTTTTACCCCTGCCTTGTCCGACCGTTTTCGTGCCAGATTTTGAGATTCTAATGAATTGATTATGTTGTTTATCTATTATTGTAAGTGTGTACAAAATTTCATTGAAAAATAACATGATTTGGTTGGTCAAATGAGTTGATTTCCAAAGTTAGCAAAACTGGAAAATGAATCCCGTATTGCCCAGGCAGTCATTTTGTAACGGCCATAACTCTTTGTTCCGATGTCCAAATCAAGTGCCGTTTGCTGCATTGGAAACTAGACATTCCTAGCTTTCCATCGGTACCAATTTCACATTCTGGTTCCACTTGAGTGAGCCACACCATTCGATTGAATATCACTGTCCTGTTTCGTTGCTCTCCAGGAGACAGGACAGAAATTGCTTCTTGATGCTCAAAAACGAGCTATTTGTGAATGGAATTTGAAAATGGTTTCTTCTGAGAAAATTCAGCTTTATAAGAGAGCTTTCCAACGCCATCAACCACGCCCAATTCCAAGTTGAATGGAGTGAGTTGTGGCCAAAGTTTGAAACTGCTACAGTGATAGAATTTTCCACTTGGACAGATTTGTAACTAACAATGATTTGGGACTTGTTGTTTTGGAAACTTTGATGTCCGACATCTACCAAACTTTAGATTAGATGTTCCTTGGACTTTGTTTCACAAATAAACCAGATTTGGGTTGGTTGCTTTGGACAAAATGTTTAAAAAGGAAAGAAGAGCTAGAAGACAGTTTTACCTTGGGAAATTTCCTGAACTTTGATGGTTTAGTTAACTACCTTCCCGTGTGAATTTTCAAATGAAATTTGAAAGAAGAGTAATCCTCATATGGAGGTTTAATTGTACAAAATTTGGTAATATTCTAAGACCATTTTGATATGCAAATGATGTCACAAAATTCGCTCATCGAATCTGGAAAACTTTTCGTTTTCTCTTAGCCAAATGGTCAAATCTGATTTGGAGAGTTTTATTTCTAGAATTTGGATGTTAATGGTCTTTAAATTGCTCAGTGGATGTTTATGAACTCTTGGTTTCAATAATGGAGAGATTTGGAACTGATTTCATGGTACAAAAAGTTTGTAAACAAAAGAAAAGTGAGAAGGTAGTTTAGCCTTGAAACTCTTCATAAACTTTGGTTGTTTTAATGACTACCTTACCGTGAGAGTTTTTGTACGAAACTTAGTAGAAATGTTGTTCACACATAGAAGGTTTAGTGTACCAAGTTTGATGTATTTCTAATGCCAACTTGATGACCAAATGATATTTCGAATCTAGTTTTAAACCTGGAAAATAGCCCAACAGTCTTAACTTTTTTAGCAACTTGGAGGTACTATATCTTGGTGCTCGAAACTCCGTTTCTCATTCCGCTTCTTTTGTTATACTCTTGGATTACAACACTAATTGATTTCCAAATTTCAAAGGTTAGTTCAAAACAAGTGAATTTTGCCGAATTTCTAAAGTTGGCCAAAAACCAACTTAAATCTGTCTTGGTAATTCAAGTTACCAACTTTGAGCCAAAATTTGAGTGCCTTTCACTTACATTCGTGGAAAAGTGTCTTCTAAGAACTTTTAGTACTTTGAAAGAGGATTCCAACAGTACCAAGTTTTCCAATTTTGGACTTGTGGAGAGTGAAATATGATTTTTCAAATATTGCTTGTTAAATCTGGAATTTTCTAACTTAAAGGAAACTAAGGGTTTCAAACCCTCCATTTTCCTTCAATATCATTTGATCGTTTTACATTTGATTTCAAAGATGGAAATCAGATTTGTCTTGTATTTTAAAACCCACTTTTGAACCTCGAGTTACACGAACTCTTAGACTCGTCTCCGCGTTAATTTCTTAGATTGTACTAGTGTACAATTTTCCTCGATAATTAGAATGATTTTGAGTGGTAGTTGATTATTGTTTGCTCAGGCACTCGAGGGAATCTCCCAGAGGAACTCGGAGCGGACACCTAAGACGCTTGTTTAAGAACTACTCGCTTGTTTTGACTAGGTGAGTGTTCCATATAGGAATACGTAATTGGAATGAGTCTATGACATGCTTAACCCATGGTCATTAAGTATTTACCACACTCATGCATATTTGAATAATGTATACTTGAATTGCTCGACATGAAACACCTGAAGTATGTATATTTGAACTATTCGATATGAAATGCTTAAAGAGCATACTTATGTGATTACTTGAAATACTAGATATGAAATGTTTGGAGAGCATATCTACATGATGTGTTTAAATGATTAATTATGCTATGGAAGCATAAGTCGGTTGGAGTGAATCTCCTCGACTCTTACGTGGTGAAAGTGAAAAACGGCCAATGGCGGCCTATTGAAATGACATATGTCTACCAATTAACCGTGTTTACTTACCGTTTTCTAATCTATTTGGTTACTTGCTTACTTGGTTATCTGCTTACGTGATCACCAACTTACTTGGTTACTTGACCACCTGATTACTTGATTATCATGAATCACATGTTATATGAAGTTGTCCATCATTATTAGGCGAGTGTGTACTTTACCTCACTCGACCAACTCAAATGATGAATTTTACCTTTTGTCGAATTACTTTGTTACCTGTGCATGTTGTAAGCTATAAGCTGAACTTGGGCCCCGCCTCGGTTACTGACCTACTCGAGCCAGGACTGGGCTCGGTCGGGTAGGTTGGAACCCTGGACAACCGTTTCGGTATACTCGAGTATTACCACTGGAGGGATAAGGTGATGGCCAGTCAACCGTGGAGATCCGGGTGTTATAAGGTGCAGATGACCGACAAAGTTCCACTGGAACACCGTATCCTTTTGTGTTTGCTTTGCTATTAATAATGTTATTGCTCTCCTAGTTGGCATTCTCGGGTAAGACTCCTCATGAGCATTAACCTCTGAGATGAAGCAATCCTTGTAATGTCCTTCTAGTCGGACGAGCCACTATTTGTTTGACTGAAAATTTATGAAAATATATTTATATGGCCATTCATTCCAAAAGTACTAGTTTTACATGTGTTTTCAAATAGCAATTACCCGTGTAATGATTATCACCTCATGGTAACATGCCATTGTGTAATCTAGAATCATGCATACGATATGCATAACTTACTTGATTTATTTGAACTGTTAGAGTGTTTTGGAACCTCACTGGGCTGTGTAGCTCATCCCACGTTGTGGTTTTCTTTTACAGGGTTCGAGACCAAGGGTGCTCGTGAGTAGTACTAGATTGTTTTCTTTTGAAAACTTTAAGTTATATTATAACGGATGGCTATTGTACCCTTTTCCGTTGGGTTGTATTTAAGCTTGGAAGCTGCATAATTGTAAGTGTGAGATATTTGGAGTACTTTAATTATGTATTGAAGTTACTTAAAGTATTTCGAGCTTTTGAATGATGGATTGTAGTGAGTCCTGGCGAGAGCTGGGCAGGCGTCCCGCGGATACCCTTTGGTTCGCCTTAGGGAGAAGTGGGGGCGTTACAACTTAGCCACAGGATTTGAGCTCATAGGACACAGAAAGGTCGTTGGTTACAAGTTTCCAAACGACGTCCGAACAGATACAGATACAGATACAGATATCAGATACAGATACAGATTCAGATTGACACCAAAATTGACATATGAACAGACAAGAGAACGAGTGTGATAAAGTACACCCTCGTCTCAAACAAATGAAACAGATTGCAGAGCAGAATCAAGTTAAACAGCAATGGAGGGGAGTGGTACACTCACCGGCTCAACTTCAAAAGTTTTCACTTCAGATTGGCCTTAATCGGCAAGAAACCCTAAAATAATCAAAGTAAACTAATTGAAGGTTTCATATCCAAAATCGAGTAAACGGAATGCACAAGTGAGGTTCGACTACACGTCGTACGCCTTGCCAAATAAATACTAATGCAAGGGTGGAAAACATGATTTTCTTGGAAACGAAGAGGTAACATGAAGACCTAGGCGCAAACAACCCAAAAGCCCTTTGCTCAAATCACAAGTAAGTCCAACTAGCCTTCAAGTAAAATTTCGGCAGCATATCCCTTGTTTTTACCTATTTTCCAGCCATCATGGCTTCATTATTTCCTCAAATCAGTCCCAACATCTCACAAAAAATTCAACTCATTTCCCAAAAGCCGTTCACTAGGCTCAAAGTAGTACAAGTACAAAAGTTAGCTAGGAAATGACCGGAATAAGAGTAAGCCTTAAAACATGTAAACAAGTACAATGAGACTCGATAACGAATCATAAAGCAATGCCAATCACAACCCCAATAGGGTTTCATATGCATATACAAGTATCATAGGTAACCAGAAAATCCGGAAATGTAATTAACGTTGGCCCTGAAAAAAAACAGTTTTTGTCCTCATTTTGCGGTAATGGTACCAATTTCACTACGATTATCGGATGAGGGTGTAAGACCCACCATCTCGAAACTAAAAGACAGGGCTACAATAATGTAGAAGATCACTCAGTCCAATTCCTAGCACAACCAGGTCAAATATGCGAGATACTAAACCAGAACCACAATAACGGGTTCACAAACTACATTCTGCTGTAATCAGTACAACTCAGTCTATACAGGTCCAAATTCAGAAATTCCAAAGGTATATGGTAGCTAGGACATCAATCTACATTTCATCAGAAGACCTCAAAGGCCAAATCGTGCATTTTCATGGTCGAAAATGGAAGACTACACGAAAACAGAAATCTGGGCGCGAAACAGGTTTCGAAAACAGTCAAGGGTATTTCGGTCATTTCACATGTTACAGTGGTTAGATCAAGCTGAAAATTTACAGGAAACTACATTGTAGCCTTGGCTACAACTTTCATGTTTTGGCCAAAATCTAATTCGGTGAGGATCAGAGTGAAAAGTCACGGTCAAATTGGGTGAAAAGGCAACCCTGTTCGCAGCACCCCTTCCTAGACCAGTCTGGGTATTTCCGACTTTTCTCACTCCACACTACTCCAATTGACCTGAAATGTTACAGGCACCTCAAACACATCAATACCTACAACTTTCATGTTTTAAGAAAAGGGCACTTCGGCCTCTAACCATATGATACAAAACCGGACAGAAAAGGGGGTTATGAAACCCTAACTTTTCACATTTCCTTCCAAATCCAAAATTGGTTGCAATTACCAGTCATTCACACCTACTAGAGTCATTAAACATCATTTCCAACCATCATGGACAGCCACAACATCATGATCAAATTAAACCATAAAAATCATCAATAAATTAAAAACTTCACCAATTCATCCAAAACCAAGAAATAAACCACATATTTCATCACTTTAGCTCCCATTAGGCACAAATTAAACTTCATTAAGTGTAGGAGGAAGTTCAATCACCACTCACCTAGTAAACAAGAGAGGGAGAGTTGTTGGACACCTTAGCTTCTCCAAACACTTCACCAAACCACTAAACAACACGAAATGGAGAGATTTTATGGAGTAGAAACAAGTTTAGCTGGTTGAGTTATTGGATTGGAGCAAGAAGAAATCAAGAAGTTGAAGAGGTTTTCTTCCTTTCTCCCTTAAGGTTGGCCGGCCACAATGGTGAAAGAAAAGAGTGAATTTTGGTTAATTTTTGAGATATTTAACCAATTAGTCAAAAGATCAAAAAGGTGAATAGTTGTCACCAAGTCTCCACCTCTCACAAGGTGACACTTGTCACTTCCATAAATGCATGCCAATCCTTTTGTTTCCTCTCACATCAATCACTTCACATCCTCTACTTATCTCTTAACACCCGATAAATTTCAACCAGTATCCGAAATTTAACCTAATTGGCCGAATTTTTCCGAACTTTTCGCGCTAGTGGGTCCCATGTCCATAATAGATTCTTAATTTTTCAAAAACTCTCCAATACTAGAAAAATCATCTAAAAACTATAATTACTCATAAAATTCACCAGGAGAAATTTCCTAAGGCAGAAAATACAGAAAACATGCCATTAAAGGAAATAAACCCTAGGAAAATTATTAGGGGATTTACGGGTTCTCACACTCTCTCCCCCTTAAAGGATTTTCGTCCTCGAAATTCCTTATCATTGACTACTCCGGGATTAAATTGAGCATTATACTTAGCTAACAGATCTGTACCCCTTCACTGGCCAGGTTCAGTAAATTCTTACCTTCCACGTCCCCGACCACTCCGTGTACCTTCCATGAGTTTTACTTGGTCTAGGCAATAATACTAAACCAAAATAAGCACGATGCATGTATGTAACACTCAAAACTTTTATGATAACACACATTTATACATTCCAAATAAGATCAAAACATATATATACAAGTCGGTCAAAATTAAGCCACACACATATATACAGCCAGTTAAGTCAAGTACAAACATAAACGATCCACCGAGGAATGGCTTTTCTAGTTCACCAAATCTTTCTAACCTAGGCCCTCATATCTTTCGTATCCGGGCGCAAGAATCCCATCTAAGATAATTCACAACTCGAGCCGGCCGGTCCCAAGAGTAAACCATCCTTATTAAAGATTCCTACCCGACATACATACCTAGCTTCCTCGAGTCCCACGATAATGATTCGTACACTTATCACATGCCCGGTTCATAACTTATGCTCAAACGAGCACTTAGACATATTCATGAAATTAGGACCACAACACCACTTGGCCCAGTCTCACTCCGCGCAGAGACCACGCGAAGTGGCCCTGATACCACCTGTAACAGCCCCACCTTACCCTAAGGCCAACCAAAGGGTTCGGCGGACCGCCTGCCCAACTCTCGCCAGGACTAACGGAACAGATTAGAGCTATTTGTTCATTCCGGAACTTACAAACGCACGTAAACAAATCAAAATAGTAAAATAACCCAAAATAAGAAAATGAAATCCGGAGTCGGCCATGATAGTAACCGACCCGTCAGAACCCAACCGAAAGAGCACGCAAACATTCACATCTGAACTTTAGCAATTACAATCCAAAATGACATACAAAAGTTTTCAAAAGTTAATACATATACACGGTTTGCCAAATCAAAAGAGAAAACGCCCCAAAAGTACACTTAGGGTTTTAATACATGTGCTATACAAAAGATACGTTCAACTAGCTCAATTTGGCAGCCATTTGTCAAATCCAGACCAAAAGGGTTTATTTTCCTGTAAGGAAAACAAAAGGAGCAGAAAGGGGTGAGCTTGCGCTCAACGAGGTACCAAACAGATAGCATTAAAATCATGGCATTTCGCATTTAACAAATCAGATACACATGTCAGATGTAAAGCAAAGGAACCAATGATTCAAATCAGAAGGATACGGGTGGCTCTCAGGAGCCAAATTTCCAGCGCAGTACTTGATCCAAACCGGTTGACTCTCCGTCAACGTATATAGAACCAACGCGTCCGTAGACCCCTCTTTACACCGAATTCCGTCCACCAAACACCCCTTTACCGGGCCCGCTCACCATAACCGAACAGAAATGGTAATACTCAAGTATACCGGAATCAAGGGTCTCAATACCCAAAAATCCCCGAACAGACTACCGTGGTTCGTTATCTAATCGTCCAGGCCCTTGCCGGCCCGACTCGAATAACTTAGCCACAGGATTTGAGCTCATAGGTCACAGAAAGGTCGTTGGTTACAAGTTTCCAAACGACGTCCGAACAGATACAGATACAGATACAGATATCAGATACAGATACAGATTCAGATTCAGATTGACACCAAAATTGACATATGAACAGACAAGAGAACGAGTGTGATAAAGTACACCCTCGTCTCAAACAAATGAAACATATTGCAGAGCAGAAATCAAGTTAAACAGCAATAGAGGGGAGTGGTACACTCACCGGCTCAACTTCAAAAGTTTTCACTTCAGATTGGCCTTAATCGCCAAGAAACCCTAAAATAATCAAAGTAAACTAATTGAAGGTTTCATATCCAAAATCGAGTAAACGGAATGCACAAGTGAGGCTCGACTACACGTCGTACGCCTTGCCAAATAAATACTAATGCAAGGGCTACAATAATGTAGAAGATCACTCAGTCCAATTCCTAGCACAACCAGGTCAAATATGCGAGATACTAAACCAGAACCACAATAACGGGTTCACAAACTACATTCTGCTGTAATCAGTACAACTCAGTCTATACAGGTCCAAATTCAGAAATTCCAAGGGCATACCGTAGCTAGGACACCAAGCTACATTTCATCAGAAGACCTCAAAGGACAAATCGTGCATTTTCATGGTCGAAAATGGAAGACTACACGAAAACAGAAATCTGGGCGCGAAACAGGTTTCGAAAACATTCAAGGGTATTTCGGTCATTTCACATGCTACAGTGTTCGGATCAAGCTGAAAATTTACAGGAAACTAGATTGTAGCCTTGGCTACAACTTTCATGTTTTGGCCAAAATCTAATTCGGTGAGGATCAGGGTGAAAAGTCACAGTCAAATTGGGTGAAAAGGCAACCCTGTTCGCAGCACCCCATCCTAGACCAGTCTGGGTATTTCCGACTTTTCTCACTCCACACTACTCCAATTGACCTGAAATTTTACTGGCACCTCAAACACATCATTACCTACAACTTTCATGTTTTAAGAAAAGGCCACTCCGGCCTCTAACCATATGATACAAAACCGGACAGAAAAGGGGTGATAAAACCCTAACTTTTCACATTTCCTTCCAAATCCAAAATTGGTTGCAATTACCAATCATTCACACCTACTAGAGTCATTAAACATCATTTCCAACCATCATGGACAGCCATAACATCATGACCAAATTAAACCAGAAAAATCATCGATAAATTAAAAACTTCACCAATTCATCCAAAACCAAGAAATAAACCACATATTTCATCACATTAGCTCCCATTAGGCACAAATTAAACTTCATTAAGTGTAGGAGGAAGTTCAATCACCACTCACCTAGTAAACAAGAGAGGGAGAGTTGTTGGACACCTTAGCTTCTCCAAACGCTTCACCAAACCACTAAACAACACCAAATGGAGAGATTTTATGGAGTAGAAACAAGTTTAGATGGTTGAGTTATTGGATTGGAGCAAGAAGAAATCAAGAAGTTGAAGAGGTTTTCTTCCTTTCTCCCTTAAGGTTGGCCGGCCACAATGGTAAAAGAAAAGAGTGAATTTTGGTTAATTTTTGAGATATTTAACCAATTAGTCAAAAGGTCAAAAAGGTGAATAGTTGTCACCAAGTCTCCACCTCTCACAAGGTGACACTTGTCACTTCCATAAATGCATGCCAATCCTTTTGTTTCCTCTCACATCAATCACTTCACATCCTCTACTTATCTCTTAACACCCGATAAATTTCAACCAGTATCCGAAATTTAACCTAATTGGCCGAATTTTTCCGAACTTTTCGCGCTAGTGGGTCCCACATCCATAATAGATTCTTAATTTGTCAAAAACTCTCCAATACTAGAAAAATCATCTAAAAACTATAATTACTCATAAAATTCACCAGGAGAAATTTCCTAAGCCAGAAAATGCAAAAAACATGCCATTAAAGGAAATAAATCCTAGGAAAATTATTAGGGGATTTACTGGTTCTCACACTCTCTCCCCCTTAAAGGAATTTCATCCTCGAAATTCCTTATCATTGACTACTCCGGGATTAAATTGAGCATTATACTTAGCTAACAGATCTGTACCCCTTCACTGGCCAGGTTCAGTGAATTCTTACCTTCCACGTCCCCGACCACTCCGTGTACCTTCCATGAGTTTTACTTGGTTTAGACAATAATACTAAACCAAAATAAGCACGATGCATGTAAGTAACACTCAAAACTTTTATGATAACACACATTTATACATTCCAAATAAGATCAAAACATATATATACAAGTCGGTCAAAATTAAGCCACACACATATATACAGCCAGTTAAGTCAAGTACAAACATAAACGATCCACCGAGGAATGGCCTTTCTAGTTCACCAAATCCTTTCTAACCTAGGCCCTCATATCTTTCGTATCCGGGCGCAAGAATCCCATCTAAGATAATTTACAACTCGAGCCGGCCGGTACCAAGAGTAAACCATCCTTATTAAAGATTCCTACCCGACATACATACCTAGCTTCCTCGAGTCCCATGATAATGATTCGTACACTTATCACATGCCCGGTTCATAACTTATGCTCAAACGAGCACTTAGACATATTCATGAAATTAGGACCACAACACCACTTGGCCCAGTCTCACTCCGCGCAGAGACCACGCGAAGTGGCTCTGATACCACCTGTAACAGCCCCACCTTACCCTAAGGCGAACCAAAGGGTTCGGCGGACCGCCTGCCCAACTCTCGCCAGGACTAACGGAACAGATTAGAGCTATTTGTTTCATTCCGGAACTTACAAACGCGCGTAAACAAATCCAAATAGTAAAATAACCCAAAATAAGAAAATGAAATCCGGAGTCGGCCATGATAGTAACCGACCCGTCAGAACCCAACCGAAAGAGCACGCAAACATTCACATCTGAACTTTAGCGATTACAATCCAAAATGACATACAAAAGTTTTCAAAAGTTAATACATATACACGGTTTGCCAAATCAAAAGAGAAAACGCCCCAAAAGTACACTTAGGGTTTTAATACATGAGCTATACAAAAGATATGTTCAACTAGCTCAATTTGGCAGCCATTTGTCAAATCCAGACCAAAAGGGTTTATTTTCCTGTAGGGAAAACAAAAGGAGCAGAAAGGGGTGAGCTTGCGCTCAACGAGGTACCAAACAGATAGCATTAAAATCATGGCATTTCACATTTAACAAATCAGATACACATGTCAGATGTAAAGCAAAGGAACCAATGATTCAAATCAGAAGGATACGGGTGGCTCTCACGAGCCAAATTTCCAGCGCAGTACTTGATCCAAACCGGTTGACTCTCCGTCAACGTATATAGAACCAACGCGTCCGTAGACCCCTCTTTACACCGAATTCCGTCCACCAAACACCCCTTTACCGGGCCCGCTCACCGTAACCGAACAGAAATGGTAATTCTCGAGTATACCGGAATCAAGGGTCTCAATACCCAAAAATCCCCGAACAGACTACCGTGATTCGTTATCTAATCGTCCAGGCCCTTGCCAGCCCGACTCGAATAACTTAGCCACAGGATTTGAGCTCATAGGTCACAGAAAGGTCGTTGGTTACAAGTTTCCAAACGACGTCCGAACAGATACAGATACAGATACAGATATCAGATACAGATACTGATTCAGATTGACTCCAAAATTGACATATGAACAGATAAGAGAACGAGTGTGATAAAGTACACCCTCATCTCAAACAAATGAAACAGATTGCAGAGCAGAAATCAAGTTAAACAGCAATGGAGGGGAGTGGTACACTCACCGGCTCAACTTCAAAAGTTTTCACTTCAGATTGGCCTTAATCGCCAAGAAACCCTAAAATAATCAAAGTAAACTAATTGAAGGTTTCATATCCAAAATCGAGTAAACGGAATGCACAAGTGTGGCTCGACTACACGTCGTACGCCTTGTGACGGCCCCACCTCACCCTAGGGCGTACCAAAGAGTTCGGCGGGTCGCCAGCCCAACTCTCGCCAGGACTCACTCACTCGTATCATGTATATACATCCATAGACAATAGATGCTCAAGTAAAAGATAACAAACTTCTACACACCAGAAGTCTTCAAAGTGTTTACCATTCAAGTACAAACATCGAATATACGAGGGTTCTCATTCCTCATACAACCAGCCCGTGCCAAGCACTAGGGCGAGAACCATTGCAAGGCCAAAGAACTAGATCAACTAGACTATACAGAACTCTCGTCCTTGCTCGCCTTCCCCTGCTAAGGAAAACAATTTACGTGGTATGAGCTAAAAAGCCCAGTGAGGTTCTATATATATAAACAAGTAATTAAACAAGGAACATTAGTCATGTAATAACATTTAATCCAGAAAACATGTCCAATATAAAGCAATGATAATACATTCATTAAAAGGATACAGGCTCACAAGGAGCTATTTGCTCGTTCGTTCGTTCCCTTGACATTTCCCCTTATTCCTCCAATGATTTGAGAATTTCCTTTTTGAGAAGTAAAACCCTCGTGCCTGCGTTCGTTCATTCATCCCTTTCCGGACGTTGGCCGGACTCCACCCATCCGGACATTGGCCGGACTCCACCCATCCGGACGTTAGCCGGACTATATGGTAATACTCGAGTATACCAAATTCACCCAGGTCACCATATCGCCCGACCGAGTCCGCTTCTGGCTCGAGTCGATCGGTAACAAGGGCAAGGGCCCCGTTCAGCCAAAAAGGCTTACATTCATGCGCAACTAGTATTTCAACATTTAATCACCGAAAATTTCATATTTATTTAGGTCGAGTGCGATAAAGTACACACTCGCCTAGCAAAAGTTCATTTTAGAAATCATAGAAAACAATTAACATTTAATCAAATATTCACAAATAACCACATAGTCACAACAATCCACATAGTCATAGAAACAAAACGTATATAGAACACTCACCTATTTACGCACAACAACGTGCAAAATATCCTTCCGGATATTATCTTTAGTCACTGAGAAAACCTAAAATTAAATGAAAAGAATATTGCCACTCATTTATCACAAACAATTAGGTGCAATCAAAGAAGCTCGACAAATGATGAGTAGAACGTATAAAAGACTTTAAAGTGGAACGAGGACATTTGGACCTGTGGACAAAAATAACTAGGGTTTCCTAGACCATACGTAAAACCAAACTCAAAAGGGTTATAAAATTTTCTAATGGAAACACTTGAACTAAAGACAAGTCAAAATCCAACTAGATAGACTAAGAAATACCGTTTTCGGAATCGTTTATATGGTTGAAACTTATCTCATTTTCAAGTAGATATTATAGACTAATTGTCTTAATGAAATTCATGAAAAAGAGAGGACAAAATACTCAAGAAAATCCTAAACCACTCCTCTTTATTTGGTAAGAGTAAGTAAACATTTGGAGTTTCCAATTGAAGAAGGATCATGTTTTTAAGATGGAAAAACGGTCATTGTGACGACCCCACCTCCCCCTAAGGCGTACCAAAGGGTTCGGCGGACCGCCTGCCCAGCTCTCGCCAGGACTCACTCACTATCTCAATCGAGTCATGTACACACATCCATGAACCATAAATAATATCCACAATTCAAGCTTATAATTTACATTGATAGAAATCGAGGTACAAAGCCTCAATATACTTAAACTAGTTCAAAACGTATACAATCCAAATACAAAATGTTCCATTCGAGGAATAGCGCGAGTACAAGTCAAAAGTCAAAAGTCAAACAACTAGACTACGCTAGTTTTTACATATCTCACGCCTCGCTCGTACCCCTGTAAGGAAAACAAATAACGTGGTATGAGCTAAAAGCCCAGTGAGGTTCCAAATAGCAAATTGACCATTATTTATAAGTACAAGTTTTCGATATAGCAAAGTAAGGAGCATGAAGAGTTCATAAATGTGAGCAATAACACGTCAAGTAGAAATCTCAAAATGAGCGAGTGTAAAAGTTTTTCAAAATCAACAATAATCCAATAAGCAATAATCAATCCAAAGCATAAGGATACGGATGGCCCTCAGGAGCCAACTTCCATTCATCATCAGGAGCTTGATCACGTAGTAGTTGACACTCCGTCAACTTTCAAGTAAAGGAACCAATCCAGTAGAGCACCACTTACACGACTCTCCGTCCACCATTCACACCCCCTACTGGGCCCAAAATCCTCAAGAAAGACGGGTGGTAATACTCGAGTATACCGATTAGTCGAGGAGATATCACTCCACTCGACAAAACAAGAGACCCAGGGTTCGTTACCCAATCGACCAAGCCCTTGCCGGCTCGACTAGAGTAACTCGCCACAGGGTTTCTGGAATTCCAGGAAGTGCGCACATCAAGTATATCAAGTCAATTGCAATCAATGAACAAGTATATCACGTAAGAGCAAGTGCGATAAAGTACACTCTTGCCCTGTCAATTCACGTATATAACATGTACTCATATTGGTCACGTATCAAGTTCAAGTATCTAGTGCAATTCAGTATTTGAAAGCACTCACCACAAGATATAGTGCCTTTACTGGTCACTTTCAGGTTATACTCTGGGTTCGGAGTCCAAATCTGCGATAAACTCAGTTTGAGAACTTTGAAACATGTCTAGAATTCGAAACTTAGACGTTTCGTCAATAAAGATCAAGAAATTGAAATTCACTTGGAGAGTAGTCGTGAAACACTTGCTCGCTTTTTAAACAGTAAAACTTTGTAACATTTTTACTTGAAAATGCCATGCGAGTCGAAAGTACAAGGAAAATATACTCCGAGCAATCATGATTTCATTTCTCAAGGGTACAAGTTCGGCCAAATCCTAACATATAACCCTTGATAACAAAGCATCAAGGTCCTCGCTAGTTCGAGTGATAATCACTTAACCCTTACTCACGTTACAAGTATAGTTTCCTAGTCCTCGAGTGTAAATTCGGGCAGCATGCCCTTTGTGTTTACCAAATTTTCCAGCCATTTTGGCTTCAATCCTTACACAATCCAACCCAACATCATCCACAATATAATTTCAGTTCATTAGCCATTCCATAGGCTCAACACAACATAAGAACAAAAATCAAAGTGATAATAAGGGTGGAAATGTAACCTAGCAAAAGACAGATTTGACGTATGGTTGCGGAAATAACACATCCGAGGCTACGCTTATTGGATTGAGGTGAAACTTATGCCGTTTCGAAGCTAAGACTCAGGGTTACAATGTTCATGAAGATCACTTAGTCCGTTTTCCAATGTAACCTAGTCAAATCCTCAATTTACAGAACCAAAACCCAACTAGTCGGCTATTTAACCACACTGCACTGGAATGGTCATATCTCAGGTTACCAAGGTCCGATTTAGGTGTTCTTTGAGGCGTTAGAAAGCTAAGACATGGAACTAAAACTTTCATGTTTTGGGGCAAGAGTAAAACTGAACGGATTACAGCGAATAAATACCATCAAATAGACTGAACTGTCCACGCGGCATTCTGGAAGGTAACCTAAAACAGCAAGGGTATTTTCGTCTTTTCACATGGTACGTTGCTCCGATTGAGCTGAAATTTTACAGAAACCTATAAAATACCATTCTCTACAACTTTCATGTTTTGACCTAAGGCCAATTCAGCCTCTAACATAGGGTTACAAAACCGGACAGAAAGTTGGGGAAAATTTTCCAGATTCTGGAATTTTTGGTATTTAATGGAATTTTCTCAAATTTCTTGTTCTAATCACTACCAAACAACCTTATATAACCTTATTTACAACATTTACAACCACACAACAAGTTTAGGCAGAAACTCTGAAACCCTAGCTTGCTTATTCATCCCAAAATTCATCACAACCACTTGGATAATCATGAAATCAAGCCAAAACTTAAGCTAAAAAAAACATCTTAAAGCAAGATTAAAGCAACAAGGATCATGATCAGATGTTTATACCTCAAAAGCAAGTCTTGGAAGAGTGATTCTTCACCCCCTTAGAAATTTCTTAGTTCCTCAAGCTTCCCAACTCACAACCTCCACTTTAATCGGTTTAAAATTGGATTTTCTCACTTGGTTTGGCTAAGATTCAAGAAGAAAGAATTTTTTTCTTTTGCTCTCCCTTTCTCTCTCTCTTTTGGTCGACCAGCAGCAGGAGAAATGAAGGGGAAAGTCCAGAAAATTGGTTTAATAAGGTTAGTTAATCACTTGGCCAAGAAACTCTAGGGTGGCGACACTTGTCGCCACCACCACCTTTCATTTTTCTCTTTCCTATCCTTGTTATTTTAGCCTCTAATTTTGGTCAGACTTAGCTGGAAATTAAGAAGATATTTTGCTCAAATATCAATGAGCTCATGTGGTAAGAAAGTGGTGGTCCAGTGGTGCGTTCAATCGGTAGTGCGCGGTACACGCTGGTTCGCACCGTTTTTCTTAAAACTCACGTACTAGGGTTTTTACTTCCCATTCACTAACCTTATATCATTGCTACTACTCACATATTATTTCTCACTTAAAAGTCACTTTTAATCACCCAATTTGGTCCTTGCTCCGTACCGAAAATTCATCCGGCGAAAAATCGCGAAAACCCTAATTTGCTCAAATCTTGAAACCGAAGAATAAAACCCTACTTTCTAGATTCATTTGCACTTATTATGGAATAATTAGATAGTAGAGCTTTAATAAATAATAATTTCCAAATAAAAGAGCATTTTTAAGAAAACGTGAGGGTTTTACAATTTCAGAAATTAAAATTAGGGTTTCTATTAAAATGTGAGACATTTAATAAAACCGGTTAGTCACAAGTAAACTAGGGTTTTTGATTAAACATTTAGGGTTTCTAGTCTTTTAAAATAAAATAAGGTTTTAAATCAAACCCGAAGAAATACTCTTTAATATCTTCTTTACAAACAATCTCCTAATATTCGGGGTGTTACAGTCATAGTATTATACAAGTTCAAATAGAACTTAGCTTTCGGGCGAAAATTTGGGCAGCATGCCCTTTGTGTTTACCTAATTTTCCAGCCATTTATGGCTTCATGATTTTTCTCAGCCAATCCCAAAGTCATGTACACCACAAACTCATCATAATATCCATTTCATAGGCTCAAGACAATATAAGAACAAAAATTAAAGTAATAACAAGTGCGGAAATGCAATTTGACAAAAGACAGTTTTGACGGGTTCATGCATAACGGTCACAACCGGAGTTACACTTATCGGATTGGGATGAAACTTATGCCTTTTCGAAGCTAAGACACAGGGCTACAATGTTGAAGAAGGCCACTCAGTCCAGTTTACCCTGTATCTAGGTCGAATTTATCAAAATGATCCCAGATTTTCTAGTTCAAGGTTTACTGTGGTAGTCTTGATTCATCCACTCTGATCTCAGCACACATAACTCCAAATCCAGTAATTTCAAAGCCATATGAAAACTAAGACAAATGTATACAATTCTCATGAAGATGACTCAGTCAGATTTACAATGCAATCTAGTCAAATTCCCACTTTACAGATTCAAAATCCAACTAGTCGGTTAATTAACCGCACTGCATTCAAATGACCATGTCCCAGTCTTCCGAGGTCCGTTTAAGACGTTCTTGGTGGCGTTGAAAAGCTAATACAGGGTACTAAAACTTTCATGTTTTGACAATTGGCTAAATCTGAACGGATTATAGTGATCAAACACGACCAAAGAGACTGAACTGTCCACGCGGAATTCTGGAAAGTAACCTAGATCAGTGAGGGTATTTTCATCTTTTCACAAGCTACGTTGCTCCGATTGAGCTGAAATTTTGTGGGAAACTATAAAATACCATTCTATACAACTTTCATGTTTTGACCTAAGGCCAATTCGGCCTCTAACATGAAGAAACAAAACCGGACAGAAAGGGGAAAGAAATTTCCAGAAATCTGGAATATTTGATTGTTAATGGAACCTTTCTTGATTTCTTGCTCCCATCATCACTACAACCACTTATCTAAGTTTAGATACAACATAGATCATCCATATAGCAAGTATAGACAGCACATACCTCAAAACAAAGCTTGCAAGAGTACCACTTCATTTCCTCTTGAAAATTTTAGCTTCCCTAGCTTCCCAAGATCACAATTCACACTTTAATCGGTTTAGAATTTGTTTCTTGCACTTGGATGGTGTAAATCAAGAAGAAATTTTGTTTTCTCTTGCTCTACCTTTCCTCTCTCTCCTAGCCCAGCTATGCAGCAGAAAATTGGGGAAGAATGAAGCTTAATTGGTCTTATAAGAAGACAAGAAGATTAGAACAAATTGTGTCCACAAGTTTAGCCAACACTTGGCTTGATTTCCACCACAAAATTTTCTCTTTCCTTTCTTGCATTTTAGCCCTTTAATTTCGGCCAAGATGTCATCATGAGAGAGGAGATATTTTGCTCCATTAGTAATAAACTTGTATGGCAAGAAAGTGGTGGTCAAGTGGTGGTTCAATCGGTAGTGCACGGTACACGTCGGTGTGACGCGTTTTCTCTTAAATCGCACGTACTAGGGTTTTTTTCTTCCAATTCGCTAACTTTTTATCATTGCTTCTAATCACACCAAATTATTTCTCACTTAAAAGTCACTCTTAAACACCAAATTTGATCCTTACTCGGTACCGGATAATTATACTGCGGTTACACGAAAAAATTCGATTTCACCTTAAATTGAAAACGAATAGGAAAACCCTAATTTCCTATGGTCATTGGCACTTTTCTAGGGTGATTGAACTATGGATAACATGAAATAATAATTTCCAAATAATTTTCAAATAAAAGGGAATTTTTGAGAAATATGTAAGGAATTTGCGAGTCCTCACACGCCTTGCCAAATAAATACTAATGCAAGGGTGGAAAACATGATTTTCTTGGAAACGAAGAGGTAACATGAAGACCTAGGCGCAAACAACCCAAAAGCCCTTTGCTCAAATCACAAGTAAATCCAACTAGCCTTCAAGTAAAATTTCGGCAGCATATCCCTTGTTTTTACCTATTTTCCAGCCATCATGGCTTCATTATTTCCTCAAATCAGTCCCAACATCTCACACAAAATTCAACTCATTTCCCAAAAGCCGTTCACTAGGCTCAAAGTAGTACAAGTACAAAAGTTAGCTAGGAAATGACCGAAATAAGAGTAAGCCTTAAAACATGTAAACAAGTACAATGAGACTCGATAAAGAATCATAAAGCAATGCCAATCACAACCCCAATAGGGTTTCATATGCATATACAAGTATCATAGGTAACCAGAAAATCCGGAAATGTAATTAACGTTGGCCCTGAAAAAAATAGTTTTTGTCCTCATTTTGCGGTAATGGTACCAATATCACTACGATTATCGGATGAGGGTGCAAGACCCACCATCTCGAAGCTGAAAGACAGGGCTACAATAATGTAGAAGATCACTCAGTCCAATTCCTAGCACAACCAGGTCAAATATGCGAGATACTAAACCAGAACCACAATAACGGGTTCACAAACTACATTCTGCTGTAATCAGTACAACTCAGTCTATACAGGTCCAAATTCAGAAATTCCAAGGGCATATGGTAGCTAGGATATCAAGCTACATTTCATCAGAAGACCTCAAAGGCCAAATCGTGCATTTTCATGGTCGAAAATGGAAGACTACACGAAAACAGAAATCTGGGCGCGAAACAGGTTTCGAAAACAGTCAAGGGTATTTCGGTCATTTCACATGTTACAGTGGTTAGATCAAGCTGAAAATTTACAGGAAACTAGATTGTAGCCTTGGCTACAACTTTCATGTTTTGGCCAAAATCTAATTCGGTGAGGATCAGAGTGAAAAGTCACGGTCAAATTGGGTGAAAAGGCAACCCTGTTCGCAGCACCCCTTCCTAGACCAGTCTGGGTATTTCCGACTTTTCTCACTCCACACTACTCCAATTGACCTGAAATGTTACAGGCACCTCAAACACATCAATACCTACAACTTTCATGTTTTAAGAAAAGGGCACTTCGGCCTCTAACCATATGATACAAAACCGGACAGAAAAGGGGGTTATGAAACCCTAACTTTTCACATTTCCTTCCAAATCCAAAATTGGTTGCAATTACCAATCATTCACACCTACTAGAGTCATTAAACATCATTTCCAACCATCATGGACAGCCACAACATCATGATCAAATTAAACCAGAAAAATCATCTATAAATTAAAAACTTCACCAATTCATCCAAAACCAAGAAATAAACCGCATATTTCATCACTTTAGCTCCCATTAGGCACAAATTAAACTTCATTAAGTGTAGGAGGAAGTTCAATCACCACTCACCTAGTAAAAAAGAGAGGGAGAGTTGTTGGACACCTTAGCTTCTCCAAACACTTCACCAAACCACTAAACAACACCAAATGGAGAGATTTTATGGAGTAGAAACAAGTTTAGATGGTTGAGTTATTGGATTGGAGCAAGAAGAAATCAAGAAGTTGAAGAGGTTTTCTTCCTTTCTCCCTTATGGTTGGCCGGCCACAATGGTGAAAGAAAAGAGTGAATTTTGGTTAATTTTTGAGATATTTAACCAATTAGTCAAAAGGTCAAAAAGGTGAATAGTTGTCACCAAGTCTCCACCTCTCACAAGGTGACACTTGTCACTTCCATAAATGCATGCCAATCCTTTTGTTTCCTCTCACATCCTCTACTTATCTCTTAACACCCGATAAATTTCAACCAGTATCCGAAATTTAACCTAATTGGCCGAATTTTTTCGAACTTTTCGCGCTAGTGGGTCTCACATCCATAATAGATTCTTAATTTTTCAAAAACTCTCCAATACTAGAAAAATCATCTAAAAACTATAATTACTCATAAAATTCACCAGGAGAAATTTCCTAAGCCAGAAAATGCAGAAAACATGCCATTAAAGGAAATAAACCCTAGGAAAATTATTAGGGGATTTACGGGTTCTCACACTCTCTCCCCCTTAAAGGATTTTCGTCCTCGAAATTCCTTATCATTGACTACTCCGGGATTAAATTGAGCATTATACTTAGCTAACAGATCTGTACCCCTTCACTGGCCAGGTTCAGTAAATTCTTACCTTCCACGTCCCCGACCACTCCGTGTACCTTCCATGAGTTTTACTTGGTCTAGGCAATAATACTAAACCAAAATAAGCACGATGCATGTAAGTAACACTTAAAACTTTTATGATAACACACATTTATACATTCCAAATAAGATCAAAACATATATATACAAGTCGGTCAAAATTAAGCCACACACATATATACAGCCAGTTAAGTCAAGTACAAACATAAACGATCCACCGAGGAATGGCCTTTCTAGTTCACCAAATCCTTTCTAACCTAGGCCCTCATATCTTTCGTATCCGGGCGCAAGAATCCCATCTAAGATAATTCACAACTCGAGCCGGCCGGTCCCAAGAGTAAACCATCCTTATTAAAGATTCCTACCCGACATACATACCTAGCTTCCTCGAGTCCCATGATAATGATTCGTACACTTATCACATGCCCGGTTCATAACTTATGCTCAAACGAGCACTTAGACATATTCATGAAATTAGGACCACAACACCACATGGCCCAGTCTCACTCCGCACAGAGACCACGCGAAGTGGCTCTGATACCACCTGTAACAGCCCCACCTTACCCTAAGGCGAACCAAAGGGTTCGGCGGACCGCCTGCCCAGCTCTCGCCAGGACTAACGGAACAGATTAGAGCTATTTGTTTCATTCCGGAACTTACAAACGCACGTAAACAAATCAAAATAGTAAAATAACCCAAAATAAGAAAATGAAATCCGGAGTCGGCCATGATAGTAACCGACCCGTCAGAACCCAACCGAAAGAGCACGCAAACATTCACATCTGAACTTTAGCGATTACAATCCAAAATGACATACAAAAGTTTTCAAAAGTTAATACATATACACGGTTTGCCAAATCAAAAGAGAAAACGCCCCAAAAGTACACTTAGGGTTTTAATACATGAGCTATACAAAAGATATGTTCAACTAGCTCAATTTGGCAGCCATTTGTCAAATCCAGACCAAAAGGGTTTATTTTCCTGTAAGGAAAACAAAAGGAGCAGAAAGGGGTGAGCTTGCGCTCAACGAGGTACCAAACAGATAGCATTAAAATCATGGCATTTCACATTTAACAAATCAGATACACATGTCAGATGTAAAGCAAAGGAACCAATGATTCAAATCAGAAGGATACGGGTGGCTCTCAGGAGCCAAATTTCCAGCGCAGTACTTGATCCAAACCGGTTGACTCTCCGTCAACGTATATAGAACCAACGCGTCCGTAGACCCCTCTTTACACCGAATTCCGTCCACCAAACACCCCTTTACCGGGCCCGCTCACCGTAATCGAACAGAAATGGTAATACTCGAGTATACCGGAATCAAATGTCTCAATACCCAAAAATCGCCGAACAGACTACCGTGGTTCGTTATCTAATCGTCCAGGCCCTTGCCGGCCCGACTCGAATAACTTAGCCACAGGATTTGAGCTCATAGGTCACAGAAAGGTCGTTGGTTACAAGTTTCCAAATGACGTCCGAACAGATACAGATACAGATACAGATACAGATACAGATACAGATACAGATATCTGATACAGATACAGATTCAGATTGACACCAAAATTGACATATGAACAGACAAGAGAACGAGTGTGATAAAGTACACCCTCGTCTCAAACAAATGAAACATATTGCAGAGCAGAAATCAAGTTAAACAGCAATGGAGGGGAGTGGTACACTCACCGGCTCAACTTCAAAAGTTTTCACTTCAGATTGGCCTTAATCGGCAAGAAACCCTAAAATAATCAAAGTAAACTAATTGAAGGTTTCATATCCAAAATCGAGTAAACGGAATGCACAAGTGAGGCTCGACTACACGTCGTACGCCTTGCCAAATAAATACTAATGCAATGGTGGAAAACATGATTTTCTTGGAAACGAAGAGGTAACATGAAGACCTAGGCGCAAACAACCCAAAAGCCCTTTGCTCAAATCACAAGTAAATCCAACTAGCCTTCAAGTAAAATTTCGGCAGCATATCCCTTGTTTTTACCTATTTTCCAGCCATCATGGCTTCATTATTTCCTCAAATCAGTCCCAACATCTCACACAAAATTCAACTCATTTCCCAAAAGCCGTTCACTAGGCTCAAAGTAGTACAAGTACAAAAGTTAGCTAGGAAATGACCGGAATAAGAGTAAGCCTTAAAACATGTAAACAAGTACAATGAGACTCGATAACGAATCATAAAGCAATGCCAATCACAACCCCAATAGGGTTTCATATGCATATACAAGTATCATAGGTAACCAGAAAATCCGGAAATGTAATTAACGTTGGCACTGAAAAAAAAAATAGTTTTTGTCCTCATTTTCCGGTAATGGTACCAATTTCACTGCGATTATCGGATGAGGGTTCAAGACCCACCATCTCGAAGCTGAAAGACAGGGCTACAATAATGTAGAAGATCACTCAGTCCAATTCCTAGCACAACCAGGTCAAATATGCGAGATACTAAACCAGAACCACAATAACGGGTTCACAAACTACATTCTGCTGTAATCAGTACAACTCAGTCTATACAGGTCCAAATTCAGAAATTCCAAAGGCATATGGTAGCTAGGACATCAAGCTACATTTCATCAGAAGACCTCAAAGGCCAAATCGTGCATTTCCATGGTCGAAAATGGAAGACTACACGAAAACAGAAATCTGGGTGCGAAACAGGTTTCGAAAACAGTCAAGGGTATTTCGGTCATTTCACATGCTACAGTGGTCGGATCAAGCTGACCATTTTCAGGTAACTAGGTTATAGCCTTGGCTACAACTTTCATGTTTTGGCCAAAATCTAATTCGGTGAGGATCAGGGTGAAAAGTCACAGTCAAATTGGGTGAAAAGGCAACCCTGTTCGCAGTACCCCTTCCTAGACCAGTCTCGGTATTTCCGACTTTTCTCACTCCACACAACTCCAATTGACCTGAAATTTTACAGGCACCTCAAACACATCAATACCTACAACGTTCATGTTTTAAGCAAAGGCCACTTCTGTGACGGCCCCACCTCCCCCTAAGGCGAACCAGAGGGTTCGGCGGGCCGCCTGCCCAGCTCTCGCCGGGACTCAGTCGATCACTACAATCCTCAAATGAATTACAATATAAATCTCAAATATACATCACATGGTCCACAAACATACATCCAAGTCTCCAATAATTACATGTCACAAATGCAGCGGAAACTGATTCCAATCGTGGAATGTATACTTACATCCATATCAAATTCAAATATTTATACAAGACCAACTCGTACATAAAATAGATCCAAACTTAAACTGTACACGATATAAGCCATCCAGTCACGTGAATAAGCACAACAAGCCCTTCCTTCGCCTTGAGCCCTGTGGGGGGGAAATAAAACATTTTTGGGGTGAGCTAAAAGCCCAGTGAGTAACCAGTAAAATCAGTAATCAAATAGTTTTCACAAAAATTCATTTCATTGATGTCATGGTTCAGAAATCAGATGTACGTATTTTTGCTCTCGTGAGCCAGTGAAATCATTGTAATGTTTTAGAAGTTCAATAAGTAACCGGGGGTAAAAATGTAATTTTGTTACAGGTCAACATTTGCACAGTGAGAGTAAAACAAAAGCAGAAAATGACACCACATGGTAATTCCACAAAGCTCAATGAGCTAAAATCTCAATAAGGTTCCGAACATGAAATTTCATAACAAAGCCAACACATTAACCATCAATAATCAATAATTCAAGAAACAATTACAATGGAAAGCGATAGTAACATATTTATTAAAAGGATACCGCTCACATGGAGCTATTCATTTGTTCGTTCCCCTGACATTTCCCCTTATTCCTCCAATTATTTGAAAATTTCATTTTTTATAAATAAACCCTCGTTCATCTTTTTATTCGTTCATCCCCTTTTCCGGACGTTGACCGGACTCCACCCATCCGATGTTGGCCGGACTCCACCCATCCGGACGTAGCCGGACTACAAGGTAATACTCGAGTATACCAAATTCACCCAGGGTCACCATATCGCCCGACCGAGTCCGCTTCTGGCTCGAGTCGATCGGTAACGAAGGGCAGTGTCCAGTTCAGCCAAAAGGCTTACATCATGCGCAACTAGCATTTAATCATTAATCATTGAAAATTCATATTTATTTAGGTCGAGTGCGATAAAGTACACACTCGCCTAGAAAACTCGTTTTAACAATCATCGAAAGTACTTAACACATTTTCAACTAATAATGACAAGCCAATAAGTCAAGAATTACAGCAACCAAGGGACACTCATATGCAAGTACGCATGATATGCAAGAAAACAGTTCAAAAGTAACTTTTGGAAACAGTTTAAAAGTAAATAATGCAGGAAACGGTTCATAAAGAACTTCAGAAATAGTTTGAGGTCACTCACCTCAATGGCTCAGAAATCATCCATCATGTATCATTGCCTTGCTCAAACCCAAGTCTTAGATCACAAACTCAACGCAAACAAATCCTTTAAAAGTTTGGACAGCACTTCCCCTACATTTGCTAACTTTTCCAGCCATCATAGCTTCATTATTTCCTCAGCCAGTCCCAAAGGTACACACACAACAACAAGTTCATCCATAGTCATTCAGCAAGCTCCAAGTAATACTAGTGCAAGTCAAGCTAGGGGGAAAAAAAATCCGGAAATGAAACTTAAGCTCAAAACCAGAAAAACAGTTTTGACGTCATTTTGCGGTAATGGTACCAAAGGCGTTATGATTGTCGGAAGAAGGTGCAAGACCCACCGTTTCGAAGATAAGAGATAGGTCTACAACAATGTAGAAGGCCACTCAGTCCAAATCCTAGCACAACTAGGTCAAATGTGCCAAATACTCAACCGGAAACACCAAAAACAGGTTTACAAATCACATAATGCTGTAATTACTATAACTCAGTCTATACAGGTCCAAATAATGAAATTCCAAAGGCATATGGTAGCTAAGACATCCAGCTACATTTCATCAGAAGACACCAACACCTAAATCCAAAGCAATTCCAGTCAAAATGGCCAATTACAAGTGCAGTTTTCGCATTCTGATCAACCCAGAATAGCAACAGTAAAATCGACATATCTCACTCTACACTAATCCAAATGACCTGAAATTTTGCAGGCACTTCAAACTCATCAATACCTACAACTTTCATGTTTTGAGCAAAGTCCAATTCGGCCTCTAACATGGTGCAATAAATTCGGGCAGAATGAAGAACTACAAAACCTAATTTTCTGAAATTTCTTCCAAAACAGAAATTGATTGCACTTAATCACTTTTTCCACCTCCAAGAGTCATTAAACATCATTTCCAATCATCATACATGACCACCCAATCATATCCCTATGAAAACAGAAAAATCCCCAAAAATAATAAAACTTCACCAATTCAACCAAACTCAAGAAATAATCCATGAAATTGCATCTTATAACACCACTAATCATGAATTGAACATCATTAGAGGAAGGAGAGGTGTTCATCCACCACTTACCTTAGCAAAACAAGAGGGAGAGCTACTTGTCACCTTAAGCTTCCAAACAACTTCACCAAACAACTCACTATCACTAAAAGAAGAGGTTTTATGGAGTAGAAACTAGATCAAGCAAGTGTTTTGGAGGATTTGAGCTAGATAATTGCCAAACTTTGAAGAGGTTTTTTTCTTCCTTCTTTGCTAGAGAGAGAATCAGCCAAGAGGTTGAAGACAAGAATGAATTTTGTGTGATTTTTAAGATATTTAAGCAATTGGTCAAAAAGTCAAGAAAATGAATAGTAAGTCATAAGCTATTTCCAATACAATGGTGACACTTGTCACCTCCATAAATGCAATCTTATCTTTTCTTTTTCCTCTCACATCAATCAATTCACATCATCTACTTATCCCTTAACACCCGATAAATTTTACACAGTATCCGGAATTAAACCTAATTGGCCGAATTTTTCCGAACTTTTCGCACTTGTGGGTCCCACGTCCGTTATATATTCTTAATTTTCTAAAAACTCTCCAATACTAGGAAAATCATTTTAAAACTATTTTTGCTCATAAACTTTATCTGGGGAATTTTTCTAATCAAGAAAATGTAGAAAAACGGGCGATTAAAAAAATAAACCCTAGAAAATTACAAAATTTCCGGGTTCTCAAACTCTTTTTTTTTTTTCGGGGCGTCACAACTTCGGCCTCTAACCATATGATACAAAACCGGACAGAAAAGGGGGTTATGAACCCCTAACTTTTCACATTTTCTTCCAAATCCAAAATTGGTTGCAATTACCAATCATTCACACCTACTAGAGTCATTAAACATCATTTCCAACCATCATGGACAGCCACAACATCATGATCAAATTAAACCAGAAAAATCATCAATAAATTAAAAACTTCACCAATTCATCCAAAACCAAGAAATAAACCACATATTTCATCACTTGAGCTCCCATTAGGCACAAATTAAACTTCATTAAGTGTAGGAGGAAGTTCAATCACCTCTCACCTAGTAAACAAGAGAGGGAGAGTTGTTGGACACCCTAGCTTCTCCAAACACTTCACCAAACCACTATACAACACCAAATGGAGAGATTTTATGGAGTAGAAACAAATTTAGATGGTTGAGTTATTGGATTGGAGCAAGAAGAAATCAAGAAGTTGAAGAGGTTTTCTTCCTTTCTCCCTTAAGGTTGGCCGGCCACAATGGTGAAAGAAAAGAGTGAATTTTGGTTAATTTTTGAGATATTTAACCAATTAGTCAAAAGGTCAAAAAGGTGAATAGTTGTCACCAAGTCTCCACCTCTCACAAGGTGACACTTGTCACTTCCATAAATGCATGCCAATCCTTTTGTTTCCTCTCACATCAATCACTTCACATCCTCTACTTATCTCTTAACACCCGATAAATTTCAACCAGTATCCGAAATTTAACCTAATTGGCCGAATTTTTTCGAACTTTTCGCGCTAGTGGGTCGCACATCCATAATAGATTCTTAATTTTTCAAAAACTCTCCAATACTAGAAAAATCATCTAAAAACTATAATTACTCATAAAATTCACCAGGAGAAATTTCCTAAGCCAGAAAATGCAGAAAACATGCCATTAAAGGAAATAAACCCTAGGAAAATTATTAGGGGATTTACGGGTTCTCACAACATCGGGTCTCTCGAAGAGTGTTCGAGGAGCTACATTTCTATTTGAACTTATACATTTTCGCTTGGTGAATATAATGATCATTTTACCATATTAACACTTGATACCTGTGACGCCCCGAAAGAATGAGTGTAAGAACCCGAAAATTTTTATATATTTTCGAGACATTATTTTGTTTCCTTGTCTATAATTTTATGCCTTTCTTCAATATATTAATTTCTTATACATTTTTATAAGGGAATATAGTTTTTAAATAATTTCCTTGATACAAGTTAGTCCACGTTAAGTTTGAAGTGTATTATCAACGTGGGACCCGCTAGTTCGGTAAATGATATAAATTTTTGACAACTTGTTGGAGTTTTGTATTAAGTGATATTATTTTACAAGGTGCTAAGAGATAATTAGAAGTTACCTATATGGATTAGTATTAGAGAGACAAAGGATAAGCTTTAAGCTAAAAGCTGACAAGTGTCACCATTCAATTCATCCTTGGACTTTTGACCAAGATATTTTTACTTTCTTAAAGCTAATTTTGGCCAATTTATTTCTTCATTTTTAGCTCCTTTGGCCAGCCCTCTCAACAAGAAAAGAAAAGAAAGCTCTCAACTTGTTCCTCCATTTCTTGCCTTGATCTCACAAACCAACCGTTAAAACTTTGATTTGCTCCATAAAAACCTTTCTCTTGGTAGGATTAAGGTGAGTGGTGAAGTGGTTTGAGAAGCAAAGGTGCTAAGTTGCTTGTTGTCTTGAGGTTACAAGGTGAGTTGTTAAGAATCTTTCCCTTTAGCTTTGATAATGTTCAATTGGTGGCTTTATTGGTTTAATATGATGACATATGGTGTGATTATGGTTTGTTTATGGTTGGAAGTGAAGGTTTGATGAATTTTGATTTATTATTGTTATTTTTCTGTTTTGTATGAGGATCATGGTTTGATCATGGTATGATGGCTGGTAATGGTGTTAAATGAAGCTTGTATTGTGAGAACCCGTAAATCCCTTAATAATTTTCCTAGGGTTTTATTTCCTTTAATGGCATGTTTTCTGCATTTTCTGGCTTAGAAATATTTTATTGGTGGATTTTATGAGCAGTTATAGTTTTTAGATGGTTTTTCTAGTATTGGAGAGTTTTTGAAAAATTAAGAATATATGTTGGACGTGGGACCCACTAGTGCGAAAAGTTCGGAAAAATTCGGCCAATAAGGTTAAGTTTCGGATACTGTGTAAAATTTATCGGGTGTTAAGAGATAAGTAGAGAGTGAGATTTGATTGATGTGAGAGGAAAAAGAAGTGATAAGATTGCATTAATGAGGTGACAAGTGTCACCCTCTTATTGGTTTTACTTTAAGATTTACTATTCCAATTTTTGACTTTTTTTTACCAAAGGTTAAATATCTTAAAAATTTCACAAAAATCACCATTTTCTCTCCTCATATGGCCGGCCCTCTCTCTCCAAAAGGAAGCAAGAAACTCTTCAAGTTTTAGCTCCAATCTTGCTCAAGGTGAACCATCCAACCATTTGATCTTGCAATTACTCCATAAAACCTCTTCACTTAGTGTTTGTGAGTTGTTTGGTGGAGTTTTTTTTGGAAAGTTAAGGTGATCAATAGCTCTCTCTCTCTCTTGTTTCTAAGGTAAGTCATGATGAACCCCTTTCCTCCCTCTAATGATGTTTAATTTATGTTTAGTAGTGGCATAAGAGGCAATTTTATGGATTAATTCTTAATTTGTGGTTGAAATGATGAAGTTTTGTTATTTTTGGGGATTTTTCTGTTTTAATATAAGCATTATTGTGTGGCTATCTAGGATGATTAGAAATGGTATATAATGACTTAAGGAGGTGGGAAAAGTGAACAATTGCAATCAATTTCTGGTTTGGAAGAATTTCAGCAAGTTAGGGTTTTTGGTTGGAACATTCTGCCCGTTTTTTTTGCTCCTAGATAGAGGCCGACTTGGCCTTGGCCTAAAACATGAAAGTTGTAGGTATTGATGTGTTTGAGGTGCCTGTAAAATTTCAGGTCATTTGGATTAGTGTAGAGTGAGATATGTCGATTTTACTGTTGCTGTTCTGGATTGATCAGAATGCGAAAACGGCGCTAGTAATTGGCCTTTTTGACTGGAATTGGTTTGGATTTTATTGTTGGTGTCTTCTGATGAAATGTATCTGAATGTCTTAGCTACCATATGCCTTTGGAATCAAAGCATTTGGACCTGTATAGACCGAGTTGTACTGATTACAGTTTTGTGTGATTTGTAAACCTGCAATTACGGTTCAGGTTGTGGTATTCCGCATTTTCGACCTAGTTGTGCTAGGATTTGGACTGAGTGACCTTCTACATTGTTGTAGCCCTGTTTCATAGCTTCGAAATGGTGGGTCTTGCACCCCCATCCGATAACCGTAGTGAAAGTGGTGTCATTACCGCATTATGAGGTCAAATACGTTTTTTTTGTTAAGGCCTAAGTTAAAGCCATTTCTTAATTTCTGGTTACCTATGATGCTTATTTATGCATATGAAACCCTATTAGGGTTATAATTGGTATGGCTATATGACTCGTTATCGAGTCTCTTTTAGGGCTTGCTTTCATTTCGGTTGTTTCCTAGCTAACTTTTGTACTTGTACCACTTTGAGCCTAGCGAACGGCTTTTGGGAAATGAGATGAATTTTGTGTGAGATGTTGGGACTGATTTGAGGATATAATGAAGCCTTAATGGCTGGAAAAGTAAGAAATTTAGGGGAAGTGCTGCCCGATTTTCTAGGCCGTTTGGTTCCTTTAAGTTGGTTTTGCCTTTTGGTAGAATGAAAGGCTTTTGGGTTGTTTGCGCCTAGGTCTTCATGCTACCTTTTCGTTTCCAAGGGAATCATGTTTTTGCATTCTTGCACTAGTATTTATTTGGCAAGGCGTACGACGTGTAGTCGAGCCTCACATGTGCATTCTGTTTACTCGATTCTGGAAGTAAAACCTTCGATTGGTTTATTTTGATTATTTTAGGGTTTCTTGGCGATTAAGGCCAATCTGAAGTGAAAACTTTTGAAGTTGAGCCGGTGAGTGTTCCACTACCTGCTACCCATTATGTGAAATATCTGAATATCTGAATACTTGATTTATGATTATTGAAGCCAAATACTGTTTTGATAAAATGGAGGCGAGGGTGTACTTTATCACACTCGTTCTTCTATCTGCTCATATGCCAATTTTGAGTGCCTATCTAAATCTGCCGTCTGAACCTTCTATCTGAATCGGCTATTCTGTATCTGTATCTGAATCTGTTATTTGTGTTTGCATCTGTTCGGATTTCTATGACCTATGAGCTCAATCCTGTGGCTAAATTATTCGAGTCGGGCCGGCAAGGGCCTGGACGATTAGATAACGAACCACGGTAGTCTGTTCGGGGATTTTTGGGTATTGAGACCCTTGATTCCGGTATACTCGAGTATTACCATTTCTGTTCGGTTACGGTGAGCGGGCCCGGTAAAGGGGTGTTTGGTGGACGGAATTCGGTGTAAAGAGGGGTCTACGGACGCGTTGGTTCTATATACGTTGACGGAGAGTCAACCGGTTTGGATCAAGTACTGCGCTGGAAATTTGGCTCCTGAGAGCCACCCGTATCCTTCTGATTTGAATCATTGGTTCCTTTGCTTTACATCTGACATGTGTATCTGATTTGTTAAATGTGAAATGCCATGATTTTAATGCTATTTGTTTGGTACCTCATTGAGCGCAAGCTCACCCCTTTCCGTTCCTTTTGTTTTCCTTACAGGAAAATAAACCCTTTTGGTCTGGATTTGACAAATGGCTGCCAAATTGAGCTAGATGAACATATCTTTTGTATAGCTCATGTATTAAAACCCTAAGTGTACTTTTGGGGCGTTTTCTTTTTTGATTTGGCAAACCGTGTATATGTATTAACTTTTGAAAGCTTTTGTATGTCATTTTGGATTGTAATCGCTAAAGTTCATATGTGAATGTTTGCGTGCTCTTTCGGTTGGGTTCTGACGGGTCGGTTACTATTCATGGCCGGCTCCGGATTTCATTTTTTTTTATTTTGGGTTATTTTACCATTTTGACTTGTTTACGCGCGTTTGTAAGTTCCGGAGTGAAGCAGATAGCTCTAATCTGATCCGTAGTCCTGGCGAGAGCTGGGTAGGCAGTCCGCTAACCCCTTTGGTTCGCCTTAGGGGAAAGTGGGGCTGTTACATGTATATATTAGTTGAAGTTGGTTGCGGAAAATTTCTGGTTTGATACGAAATTCCAGGTTTAGGGTTTACATTTGCCCTGTTCTGACCGGATTTATTTGAGCATGTTAGAGACCGAATCAGGATTAGGTTAAAACATGAAAGCTGTATAAAATGGTGTTAACTAGCTGCCTGTAAAATTTCAACTCGATCCGAGCACTGTAGCATGTGAAATGACTGAAATACCCTTAACTGCCCATGAACCCTGTTCCGCGCCCAGATTTCTGTTTTCATGGAAATTTCCATTTTTGATCATGAAAATGCATGATTTGGCCTTGGATGTCCTCGTAAGGAATGTAGATATATGTCTTGGTTTCGAAACACCATAAGATTAGTTTCAATCCGATAAGGGTAGTTTCAGTTATGGATATTGTGCCGAAAGGTGTTAAACGGAACTTTTATACGTTAACTGCAATCGTTGCGGGAAATTTACGCTTAAGGGAATGAATTCCTGTTTCTAGGGTTTAATTGGGGATTTTCCTAATGGTGGCTCTTAAGCTTCTAATTAGCTTTGATTGAGGGATATTGTGGCCTAATTGGATATATTTTATTGCTTATTAACCGTATGTGTGATTGGTAATATATTGTAGGTTGGAAATGAAGCATTTATGGGGAAATGCTGTCTGAACTTTGAGAATGTATGATTGCATTGAATTTGTGATTTAGGGCTTGGACTCGGACAAGGTAATGATATATGATGGATGGTTTCTGAGTTGTGGAGGTGAGTGACCCTAAACTGTTTCCAAAATACTTTTGAAATGTTTCTTGCATTATTTACTCGACTGCATATCCTGTGTGCGCGCATGTGAGTTCATGACATGATTTGGCTTAAATGAGTTCTTGGGGAGTCTTGTGCTGAACACCAACGTCTCCACTCCTGTTTATTGTTCCTGACATGATCTGGAGCACCAACGTTGCTCCCCCTTATTGTTTAACGTTAAGTAATCTATTTGAGCGTTGGGTGTTTAAGTACAATGATTTCACTGGCTCATGAGAGCAATAAACGTACATTTGATTACTGATTCATGACATCATTGAAATGAACGATTGTGAAATATATTTGATTACTGATTTTATTGGTTACTCACTGAGCTTTTAGCTCACCCCAAAACTATTTTATTCCCCTCCACAGGGCTCGAGGCGAAGGAAGGGCTTGTAGTACTTATTCATGTGATCTGATGGATTATCTCATGTATAGTTTGAATTTGGAATTCCTCTTGTATAATAGTTGGTATTAAGGATCGCATGGATGTATGAAGCGGAAACCAATTCTAAGCGTGGATGCTTCGCTTATGATATGTAAATTTGTGAAACATCTGATGTATATTTGAGTCTTATATTGTAATTTATTTGAGGACTGTAGTGAACGACTGAGTCCCGGTGAGAGTTGGGCAGGCGGTCCGCCGAACCCTTTGGTTCGCCTTAGGGGAAGGTGGGGCTGTCACAATACCTTTTCAATTTGAAACTCCAATGTTTACTTACTCCTTCCCAAAATAAAGAGGTATGAATTAGGGTTTTCTCAGCCACGAGAAAACTACTTCCAAGTGAGGTTTTAAGTATGAAATTAAGGTATTTTGCCCTCCTTTTCACATGATTTTCATCAAGACCTTTGTTATATAATATCTACTTGAATATATGTTGATTTTGATCCACATAAACAATTCAGAAAATATTTCTTTAGCCTATCTAGCCGGATTCTGATTTGTCTTCGGTCCAAGTGTTTTCCGTTGGAATTTTCTACAACCCTGTTTAGTTTTATTTTGTGTTTGATTTGTGAAACCCTTCGTTATTCCCATCCTCTGATCCAAATGCCCTCTTTTCACCTTCAAAGTCATCTTTATACGTTCTACTCGTAATTAGTCGGATTTTCTTCGATTTCACCTAATTTTTGCTAAATGAACTGTAATATTCTCTGTCGCTTAATCTTAGGTTTCATCAGTGACTGAGGGTATTATCCAGAAGGATATTTTGGACGTTATTTTGCATAAATAGGTGAGTGTTCCTTGTTTGTTATATTTCCATTGACTATCTGGCTTGTTGTGGATATTGATAATGTGTTAAGTGCTCTCATGATTGTCAAAACGAGTTTTATTAGGTGAGTGTGTACTTTACTGCACTCGACCTAAAGGAATGTGAAATTTTCAATGATTCAATGATTTAAACGTTACTTGTGCATGAATGTAAGCCGTTTGGCTGAACTAGGCCCTGCCCTTCGTTACCGATCGACTAGAGCTAGAAACGGATTCGGTCAGGCGATTTGGTGACCCTGGGTGAATGCTTGGTATACTGGAGTATTACCTTGTTGTCGGATGGAGTCCGGCCAACGTCCAGAAGGGGGTGAAATGAAATGAATGAACGAGTGGTAATGTAAATGAAGGGTTTTTACTTACAAAAATGCATTTTCAAATGATTGGAGGAATAAGGAAATGAATGAATGAATGGCTCCATGTGAGCACGTATCCTTTTAATGAATGTGTTATTATCGCTTTACATTGTAAATGTTTCTTAAATTATTGGTTATCTATGGTTAATGCATTGGACTTATTGTTTGATTATGTGTTTGGAACCTCGCTGAGCTTTTAGCTCATTCCTTTAGTTTTGTTTTCCTTAATAGGGGAAGGCGAGCAGGGACAAGAGCTCTGTATAGACTAGCCTAGTCTAGTTCTTTGAAATTTTATAATGGTTCTCGCTCTAGTGTTTGGCACGGGCTAGATGTATGAAGAATTGAGAACCTTTGTATATTTGAGTTTGTACTCCCTTTTGAGATAGAAATGTATATAAGCCTTTCTTTAAGTTTTGGATTGTTATTATGCTTGTTCATGTGGTTTATATCTGGTTTTACTTGAGGTATGACTGAGTCCCGGCGAGAGCTAGGCAGGCGGTCCGCCGAACCCTTTGGTTCGCCTTAGGGGAAGGTGGGGCTATCACATTGTATTTATAGGCTTGGGTACTCCTAATCCTAACTAGGAATGGAAAAACATTATTAACTCCAAATAATCCTAAACCTAACTTACTAAGGATCTACTTAATAATCTGAATTACTCATACGGCCCATTGGACCAAGGCTGGCTGGTCAGTTGGCTCAACATGAGCTTATTCGGCCTTTTATTCTTACAACTAGCTATTTAACTTGACAAAGGAAGCCCATCATGCAATCCGTGTACTATTAGTCATTTGCGGCTCCTTCATGGGCTTGGAGTAGGTTGATCAATGTGTGGTGATTCTCTTGGATCCCTCATACGCGTGTGCTAACTGTCGCGCCCCATTTTTTAATAAGAAAAATAAATAAATGAATTTTAGAAAAATGACTTTTGATTCAATTTTTGATTGGAAAATGAATTTTTGATTTAAAAAGAAAATGAAAAACATGGGTCTAAATGGGACTTGAAAATGCGACGATTTAACCCAACATATAGTTTAAAAAGGATTTTTTGAATGAAAAAATGGAGTCGCCACTTGGTATAGAGTTAAGGTGTACCAAGTCACCTAAAAATGAATTTTTAAAGAAAAAAAGTAGAAAACCCTTTTAAATGACTCCAAGTCTACGAAAATTAGAGAAAAAAATTCGGGAGTCACATTTGAAGAAAGGGAAGGCAAGGATAAGAATCCAAGGCACCCTTTCAACCTAGCCAAGACTAGTTGCGCGATTTAGTCAAAGATTTTCTTATTTTAACCTAAAGATTTATCACATTTGGATGTACTATATGAAAGCAAATCCTAGATCTAAGAGGGTATCGGGGGGTCGAAATTTTTCTTCAAAGCTCAATTGGTGCCAATCACATTAATTGTGATGCCCAATGTGGACTCTTTGGAGAGGTCACGAATAATGCAAAAAATATGAGACTCTAAGAAAAGAAAAGGAAAATAAAATAATTATACAAATATACGTGACCTAAAGGAATGCATCATGTCGGGTACAGGGGACTAATGTTCGTGACTCAATTTTCCCTTTAATAGAGGGAATACGAGCGTGCTAAGGCTTAGAAACCCAAACTCGTCCATATCCCATATTTAAGGGATTATCTCTAGTCTAATCAGGCAAAATGCACTAATCTACCCCCTAATTTCCTAAATGAGATGCAAATCTAAATGTTATATATACATAGGGGTAAGGGATATTTTATTAGGGGAAATATTATATGGAAATGATAAAGATCCTAAAAAATGGAAAAATATGCATGAAGTGTAATGTAATCATACAAACATGATTTAGCGAGGGAGGTCCCTAAGGGTCTAGCATTGGACTAGCCCATGTCTATGGATCCTCACTAACATACTGCTATTGTGAAATGTGAATCCTCTATATGTGATTGTTCTTGAGTTGTTTGGGTGATATCCCATCAACTACTACTACTGTTTGGGTACCCAACCTCATAGGTGAGTCGGTTCTATCGAGCCGGCCAGGGCTTGGTCGAGAAGGCCGATAAACCTTGAGGACTGTTTACTGTTCACTGAAACCGGTATACTCGAGTATTACCTAACTACTGTTTATGAAGTGCGGGCCCGGTGGGGGGTTGATTGGTGGACGGAGGCAGGTGAAAGTGGTGTTCTACGGACTTAATATTCTGTGTAAACAAGTGTTGACGGAGTGTCAACGAAGACATTTATGATCAAGCTCAAGGGGATTTTGGCTTTTGAAAGCCACCCGTATCCTTGATTTGAATTGTGGTTAATTGTTATTGTATCATACGGTATTTATTTGAATTATTCTATGCCTTAATTTGGCTATGTGTTTACTTGCTTTACTTGGAACCTCACTGAGCTTTAGCTCACCCCACTCCCTTTGTTTTCCTTAACAGATCGGGGATGGACTAACGGTCAAGAGCTTTCTTAGCTTTGTTTTGCTTGAACTTGTAACTTTTGTTAAGATGACTTTACTTTTACTTTGTAAGCTTGAATCTATAAGTTGACTTATGTCATGTAATTCATAGTATGGAATGGTAAGTGTGACTCTTAGCTTGCCGTATTAAGTTTTGAAAGTTGATTGATAGTTATGTGTTATTAGGGTCGTATGATTTAATTTGAAGCTATTTTTCCCAGTTATTTTGAGTTGCTAGTTCTTTGATCGACTGAGTCCCGGCGAGAGCTGTGCAGGCAGTCCGCTGATACTCTAGGGTTCGCCCTAGGGAGAGGTGGGGCTGTCACACTTAACACGTTATCAACCAAAATACAAGTCATGAAGTCAAGAAATATAGCAAACAAGGCACACTCAAATGCCAGCACACATGATATGCAAGAAAACATTTCAAAAGTGACTTTGGAAACAGTTCAAAAGTAAATAATGTAAGAAACGGTTCATAAATAACTTTAGAAGTAGTTTGAGGTCACTCACCTCCACGGCTCCGAAACTATCCATTATATAGCATTGCCTTGCTCAAATCCAAGCCTTAGATCACAAACTCAATGTAAACAAGTCCTTTAAAAGTTCGGACAGCACTTCCCCTAAATTTGCTTACTTTTCCAGCCATCATGGCTTCATTATTTCTTCAGCCAGTCCCAAAGGTACACACACAACAACAAGTTCCTCCAATAGCCATTCAGCAAGCTCCAAGTAGTACTAGTACAAGTCAAGTTAGGGAAAAGTCCGGAAATGAAAGTTAAGCTCAAAACCAGAAAAACAGTTTTGACGTCATTTTGCGGTAATGGTACCAAAGGCGCTACGATTGTCAGATGAAGGTGCAAGATACACCGTTTCGAAACTAAGAGATAGGGCTACAATATTACAGAAGATCACTCAACCCAGTTTCGAGTGTAACAAGGTCAAAAATACAAGATACTACACCAGAATCACAAAAATAGATTCACAGAACGTATTCTAGCGGAAACATCATAACTCAGGCTCTCCAAGTCCAAATCCAGAAATTCCAAAACCAGCTGATAGCTAAGAAACAGGGCTAAATTTCATCAGAAGGCTTCAACAACTAATTCGGAAGCAATCCTGACCAAAACAACCAATTACAGGCGCAATTCTTACATTCGGGTAAAACCAGAACAACAATAGTAATTCCGTCTTTTCTCAAGCTACGCTACTTCGATTGACCTGAAATTTTGCAAGCACCTCTAAAATATCATTCCCTATAACTTTCATGAAGACCACTTAGTCCAGTTCTCACCCTAACTAGGTCAAATGTTCCAAAACAACTCCAGATTTTCCAGTTCGAAATTCACTGCGGAAATCAACTAGCAGTCTTGCTTTATTCACTCATATCTCAGCACACACAACTCCAATTCAGGTAATTCCAAAGCCATTTGAAAGCTAAGATACAGGGCTAGAATTATTAAGAAGACATCAACAACTAAATCAGTAGTATTCCCAGTCAAACTAACCAATTACCAAAGCTGATTATCAGTTTCGGACAGAAACAGGGTAGCAGGGGTATTTCGGTCTTTTCACAGGCTACCGAGCTCAGATTGAGTTGAAAATGTACAGGCAACTAGAAAACATCATTATCTACAACTTTCATTTTTTGTGCTAAGGCCAATTCGGCCTCTAACCTGGTCAAACAGAAACGGGCAGAACTGAACCATAAGAAATCTCAATTCTGGAATTTTCTCAACAACCATAGAAATCACCAAATCTTCCACACAAACCCACAAAAGTGATATATAAACCATCATTAACCCTTATTAGCATCTTACAACATCAAAAACAACATTTCTACCCAATTGCTATAAGCTTTTACAAGAGTTCAAGGCTGCTTTACCTTCCAAAGGTGGGTTTACAAGGCTGCACTTCAAGAACCAAGTTCATTAGCTTTCTTTTGCTCTAACTCCCAAGCTTGTTGGATGGGTTGCACAAAACCAGAGTTTTTTCTTGTTCTTTCTCTTATTTTCTCTTGGTTTTTCTCCCCTCTTTTCTCCCTAGAGCTGGCTGAAATTCTCCTTGTTGTTTTGGCCTTTGGTCTTGCTAAGAAGATATTAACTAAGTCCCTTGGTCAAAGTCCACTACCTTTTTGATTAGCCAATGAAAATTAAGCTTAGGAATATCATGGAACCTTTAGGAAGTCTAGCAACTTGTAATCAACCAAAGTCACACTATGACCCAAACTTCTTTCAATCTTTACAATTAACTCCAATGAGTTGTCAAAAATTTACCACATTACCCGCACTAGCGGGTCCCACGTCCATAATACACATCAAACTTAACGTGGACTAACTTGTATCAAGGAAATGATTTGAAAACTATATTTCCTTATAAAAATGTATAAGAAATGAATATATTGAAGAAAGGTACAAAATTATAGACAAGGAAACAAAATAACGTCTAGAAAATATATTAAAAAAAAATTTCGGATTCTACTCATACTTTTCGGGGCGTCACAGATCCGAACTTAGGTGTCTTCATGAAAATTGTAGCCCTTCCTCTTAAGTTCGTAATGGTACCTCATGTACCTTAATCCGACAGTCATAGCTTCGATTGTATTCAAAACAGTTTTGACGGCAAAGCGATTAGGTTACCATTTCCGATTCCGTATGCCGTTTCCGCACTCGTATGTGCCGATTTTGCCGTTTTGCTTGTTTTAAGTATGTTAGTAGCCGTTTGTGATATATTGTGACACAATCTTCTATTTCAGACGTTGGTGAGTTAGGTGGAGCCGGTGGGGCCTACTAGCTACTCCTCGCGGCACGAATTTCGTATTTTTGCTCTTTTGTTCGTTGGGTAAGTATTCAGGCCACTCTTGTGTGTTAGTTGCTTATGTGTTTCGATATGTATGAAGAGGGTACCTAGGCGAGGGTGTACTTTATCGCACTCGACCTAAACCTTAACTTGCGCACATATTTGTACATGGCTTGTGTATATGTGCAATTTTGGAACTAAAACCCTTGAACTTGTGGCTCGGGGTGACTTTTGAATAATTTTGTGAAGTTTGTGAGTTTGGGGCCCGATCTCAATACCTAGATGGACTATTCGAGTCGGTTAGGGCTTGGTCGAAGTCAGTCCAACCTGGATTGAGGTCACCAAGTTTGTGAATCCGGTTCACCGAGTATGTGGACCAAGTTTGTGACCCGAGCTTGTGAACCAAGCTCAATTTCGTTCGCTCGTGCAAGTTTGTGAGGTTTCTGGCCAGAGAGGATGATAAGGTGTACGGTGGGAGAACAAGTGGAGTTCCACGGACCATTATTTGTGGTCGACGGAGTGTCAGCAGGAGATCATACATGGCACATGAATTGGCATTGGAGCCACCCGTATCCTTCTTATGTGATGTTATTTTTCTGCTTTTGCTTTACTCTTACTGTGTAATTGTAAATATGGGAGATTTACGCTTTTGCTCCTGTTTACTTACTAAGCATATAGCTTACCCCTTTTCTTTTGTTTTCCTTAGCAGGGGCCGACGCGGGGACTTTTGGCACATACACTAGTATAGTTAGATTTGCATATAATAGTCGGACAATTAGGATGTTTGTTTTAGTTTTGGTGGTTTGTATAAGGACCCTCCTTAGGGTCTACTCTTTGGTTTTGGTTATATTCATAAGGATGTAATGAGATGATTAGAACACTTTTGGGATTGTATGTATTGTGTGTATAGTGCTCTTTCGATTTATCTAGTTTTATTGCTTTAAGTTTCGAGTCCTGGCGCGAACTAGGCAGGCGGCCCGCTAATACCCTCGGGTTCGCCCTTGGGAGAAGTGGGGTCGTCACAAAGTGATTAAGTGTGATCAAGTGTTTTACACTAGATTAAATTATCATTTATGGAGTAAATTGAAAGATTTTCAATGTTTGAGGGCAAAGGAGTAAGAAAGAGAAAATAAAGGTTGTAAGGGCTAGGAGGCAATAACCAAGCTTTTATTTGATTGGTGGAAGTGATAAATATCTTCTATTGTCTTTGACTTATTTATTACCTTAGATTTGCAAGATAATCATAAGAAATCAACAAAACAAAAACTAAAGAGAAAGAAAGAGAGAAAGAGCCGAGAGGGAGAGAAGCTAAGGGAGAGAAAAACTTTTGTTTCTTGCATCTTGTTTTCCATTAATCTTGAGTTTGGACCTTGGAGGAACAACTTGGAGCTTGGATTTTGGAAGATCAACCTAAGAAACTTGCAACTTGAAGGTAAGTTATCTCTTTTGAAAGTTAAATTTTAGGGCTTTAATCTTGAAGCTATGGAAGTAATGCTTTTGCTGTGATTATGCATTTTTATGGGTTGTGTGATGATTATGGAGTAGTTTTATGGTTTATTTTGATGATTATATTGCTAATTTTGGTAAAGGCTAGGAGGAAAAAAGTAGGGTTTCTTGGTTCATGATTCATAGAGTTGGTTTGGTTGGATTTTGGCTTGTTAATGGCATCATTAGTGTATTAATTTCACTTGTATGGTTGGTAAGTAGCAAATTCCAGATTAGTCATGAAACCCTAAGTCAAAGGAAAGTTAGTTTGGTTGGGTTAGGGCTTAAGTGATTAGAGTTTAATTGATTAGGTGGAGAAACCAGTAAAGTTAGTAGGATTAGCACCTAGATTATGGTTAGTATTGGGTAAGTCTTGGGATGAAATCGGGAAAGGCATTTCGATTTTCTTGTAGGATAAATAGGAGGTGGTTTATGTGTGTTTATTTGGTATGAGTTTGGCTAGGAAGTTGGTATGAGAACCATAGAAACAGACCATGCGTTTGTGACGTTCGAAACCGGCAAACCTGGAAACAGGGCAGTCCACATATCCGAACTTGGGATCTGTTTTTCTTTATGCTACGTGCTGATTCAGAAGTTTCTCAAAACATGAAAGTTGTAGCTTCTTAAGTCCTTAATGTTCTTGCAAAATTTCAGGTCAAACAGATCAATGTAGCCCGAGTTATAGCCAAAACACTTGCACCTATTTTCTACACTGGATTGTGTTACGTTTTTGAATTTTGCTTCTGACCATGCTCTGTCCGTCTTGATAACATGTGAACCGGGTGTTGATCCCTTCATAAGAAATGTAGATCTTGGTCTTAGCTTCAAAACAGTATAAAGTTCATCCAAATCCAAATTCCGTAGCTTCAGTTATGACCAAAACAAGATCAGTTGTCAAAACTGCTTTTGAATTTGGACAGTCCTGACAGGAACTTTGAACCCCTTTTTCCCTATGCTCCATACTAATTCTGTAGACACCAAATTTTTGATTTTTTAACTTTGTTTATTTAATTAATTTAATTTTAGCTTTATTTGTTCATTTTTTAGGTTTTTTAGTTTATTTTATTTTTTATTTTGTTTTTGGTACTAAATTTCAGAAAAAGTAAGAAAATGACAAATAGAGGGGCAGGCATGGGGACAAGTGTCTCTTTGGTTTTTTAACAACACATCACCTAGGTGGCAAGGTGCTTAGACACTTGTAGGATAGGGATTTTGAAAAGAAAAAAGAGAAAAAAGAAAAATGATGAGAGGGCCGACCAAAAAAGGAAAGAACAAGACAAAAAAGGGATGGGGACAGCGGCTAAAAAGGAGCGGAAAAAAGAAAAACGGAGGAGGTTTTTTTTGGAGGGCTGAAGCAGAAAAAAAGGGGGAATAGAGTGGCGGCTAGGTTTTTGGGGGGGAGCTTCGTGAAGGAGGTTTTGACGGCTATAGAGAGGATAGCAGCGACTAAAAAATGGGGGAGAGGGAGATAGAGGACGGCGGAAAGAAACGGGGAGGAGAGAAACAGATTTTCTGGGCAGAAGAAAGCAAGAGTGTGGCGGCTGAGTTAGAGAGAAAAACAGAAAAGAAAGCTACGGGGTTGACTGGAGAAGCTCGGAAAAGAAAAGGAAGGTGACGGGCAAGGAAGGGAAGAAAAACAGAGGGGAACCTAAGGGAAATAGAGGAGGCTTATGGCTGGAAAAAATAGAGTAAAAAGAAAAAACCAAGGGGGTGGCGGATAAAAGGAACCGAGGAAAAAACATCAGAAAAAGGAAGGAAAAGAAAAACACAGGAGGTTTTGACGGCTGGGCTAGGAAAGAAAAGTAGAGGGAAAAGAAGAGAGCTAGAAAATGGAATGGCTGAGAGTGGGCGGGGGATAAAAAATGACTTGGGTAGGAAAAGAAAATGGAGCAATGCAGGAAAAAATAGAGTGAAAGGAAAGGGGGAAGTCTGGAAGATTGAGAAGGTTCATCGGAGAATCCACCGAGAGTTTGGAGGGAGCCACGGTGCAAAGGGCTGCGAAATAACAATGCAAGGAAAGTCTGTCCAAGCCACCACCAGTCCGCGTCCGCCGCAGCTGCTGTCCGCCATCGCGATCACTGTGCGGAACCTCCCTCGTGGCCACAAGGCAGCCACAACCCTTCTTCTCCAGCGTGACCAACGAGTGGCCAACCGCCTGCCCAAGAACCGGAGCCGCCGCCACCACTGGATCCCACCACCATCGTTTGCAAAATTTCACTGAAACAAGAGCTTTGTAAGTCATCTTCCTTTTTTTTCTTCAAGTGCAAACACTAGAAATCCCAACCCCAAGCATGTTTCTGTGGATTGGTTATTGCCATTTTTATGTGATTGTCCACAATTGTTGAACACATATGATTTATGTGCTGATTGGGCTGCATTCGTCTTTTGTTTCTTGATAGTTTTGGGGCCAATTGTAGCTTCAATGGAACAAAAAATTAGTGAAATCTTTAATGTCCTCAACCTGCTCGACGAATTGCCCGATTGAAAATTTCTTGTCGAAATATGTTCTGCTTGCATTTTTCGTGTGAAGAAACCGGTTAGGTAGAACAATCCAGTTCCTCTCCTCGTGTCTGAGAAATCTTGATGTACTGATATCTTGCACCTCTTCTGTTTTATTCCGTCATTCTATGGTTTGAAATTAAATTAGTGACATGAGATTGTATGGAAAGGAATTCATGTGAGTTTTACTTTCTTTTTTAGAGTGGCTAGAGCTGAAGTTGAACTAAACTGATGGCAACTATATTGGCATGTTTATTGTTGGGTCTGTGAAAGTTGCAGAAAACCACGATGAAGAAGTTGCATGGATAATTTCTGATCTTTTTATTTCAACCCCCCCAACTTTGCCTAATTGCACTATGGCGTCAGAATCTTCTGTAATTGAACTATTCACATCCCTGTTGAGTGTTCATTTTCTCTTCATATTTTAAGAGTATTTCCAAACATGTTCTTTCGGTGAATTGGAGTATAATTGACCCTTAATTTGTTTTAGTGAATTTATTATCTCATTGGGTTATTGTGAATTGGGTTGTTTGGGGTTAAGGGTTTGTTTGGTGGGGATTGGCTAATGAGTTTTAGCTTATTTATTTGGGTTTTTTGGCTTGGGCCAGAGGATCAAGACCCATCTGTTTGGTTGGCTATTTTGGGCCAAAATAGTAGGCTAGCCCGTCTGTTTTGCTTGGGTCTCGGTCTGTGCTAAGAGGGTTTTTGGCCCAAGAAGTGAATAAAATGGCCCAGTGCTGATCCATTAAGAAACCAAAGAGCGAATTTGCAGAGCAGTCCCTATACTTCTCTTTAATTTCACTATGGCCCTACAAACTTTCAATGCTTTCAATTGGGTCCCTAATTTAATTGCAAATAGGTCCCTAAACTTTATTTTTCTTTAATTTTGACCCCAAAGCTTCGTTAATTTCTGCAATCAAGTTCTTTCTTCTTTTGACTTCTTAAATGTGGATTGTCTACATGATTTAATTGATTCAATTTCATGTATATTTTTATCTTTTGCGATTATTTGTTAATTAAAGTGGTGCCTTGACCTCTTCTTTGTATTTTGGAGGGTGAATAAGTGATTTCACTTCATTAGGGCCCCAACTCAAGGGAGGTACACTCTATCCTTTATTTCTCACTTTATTTTGACCCTACTTGCCCTACGTGATTTATGTGCTTAATTGCATGCCTTTGAATGTTTCATTTTATCTATTTATTTATTTATCCACTTTATTTGTTTTAGTTTTGTATATTTATTTTCAATTTTGATCATTTGAAAGGCACTTGAATGCCAAAGTTGTAATAGTTAGGTTATTATTTTATTTATTTCATTCTGTTTCCCCTCTTAGATTGTAGTAGGCTTCCCCCGAATGTAATAGTTAGGGTTTTATTTGCTTTATTTGCCTTATGTGTGATTTGCATGTCTATGTGCTATGTGTTACCGCTTTCTTAGGGTCTTGCATCTAGATATCATGCTTATGTGTTATGTGCTATATGTGATTTATGTGTTTACATGCTTTTATTAGGTCTTACATGATTTATTTGATTGTAACCAATGTGTGACGTCACCACACTAGTCCAATGCTAGTTGTGGTTAATTTCTCGAATCCACACTAGTCCAACGCTAGTTGTGGCCCTTTGTTCCGACTTTTCACACTAGTCCAATGCTAGTGGGGAAATTGTAGACATGGACTAGTCCAACGCTAGACCCTTAGGAGCTCCTCGAGCGTTAGAGCATGGTTGTGTGATAAAATCACTTCATCTCATGCATGTTTTCACTTTTAGGGCTTTACCATGTTGTATGATACTTTCCTTATATGTATAGCCCTTATCCCGTATTTCCCCTTATATGTATATTCCTTACCCCTTTGTATGGAAAACATAACATTAGACTTGCATTTCATTTAAGAAATAGAATTAGGGTAGTGCATTTGCTTGATTAGATAGGGAAAGACCCCTTAAGTATGGGATATGGACGAGTTTGGCTTTTCTAGCCTTAGCACGCTCGTATTCCCTCTATTAACGGGAAAATTGAGTCACGAACATTAGTCCCCCGCACCCGACATGATGCATTCCTTTAGGCCACGAGTATACTTGTATAATTACTCTTATTTTCCTTTTCTTTCTTTCGAGTCTCGTGACTTGCATTATTCGTGACTTCTTCGAAGAGCCTTTATTGGGCGTCACAATTAATGTGATTGGTACCAAGTAAGATTTGAAGATACATTTCGACCCTCCAATACCCTCTTAGGTCTAAGGTTTGCATTCATATAGAACATCCAAATGTGATAAGTCTTTAGGTTAAAATAAGAAAATCTTTGACTAAATCGCGCAACTAGCCTTGGCTAGGTTGAAAGGGTGTCTTGGATTCTTATCCTTGCCTTCCCTTTCTTCAAATGTGACTCCCGAATCTTTTTCTCTGAATTTCGTAGACTTGGAGTCGTTTAAAAAGGGTTTTCTACTTTTTCCTTTAAAATTCATTTTTAGGTGACTTGGTACACCTCAACTCAATACCAAGTGGCGACTCCATTTTCCATTCAAAAACCCTTTTTAAACTATATTTTGGGTCAAATCGTCGCATTTTCAAGTCCCATTTAGACCCATGTTTTTTATTTTCTTTTTAAATCAAAAATTCATTTTCCAATCAAAAATCGAATCAAAAACCATTTTCCTAAATTTAAAAAAATGGGCCGCGACGGATTCAGCTTTTGGTCAAAACACAAAAGTTATAGCTTTATAAATAAGCTTTCTAACGCCTCTGGAATTTCTTGATTCCGATTTCTGAGTCTTGAGTTATGGTCTTTCAAACAGGGCCTGTTTGGTAACCCGAAATGAAATGGCTGGAACTATTTTGCACATTTTTGTCCTAGTTCCATTGAGATCTGGCTTGAGGTGCCTTTATGAAAGTTGTAGCCTTTCTTCTTAGCTTCGCAACAGTACCTCATGCACTTCAATCCGATAATCGTAGCCTGAAATTCGATCAAAACAATTCTAGGTGCCAAATCTGTCGTTTCCGTTGCCGGCCGTTTACTTTTTCGTTTGCCGTTTCCGCACTTGCATGTGCCAATTTTGCCGTTTTGCTTGTTTTAGACATGTTAGTAGCCGTTTGTGATATAATGTGATGCAATCTTCTATTTCAGACGGTGGTGAGCTAGGCGGAGCCGGTGGGGCCTACTACTAGCTATCCTTCGCGACACAATTTTCGTACTTTTGCTATCTTGGTTCTTTGAGTAAGTATTCAGGCCGTTTTGTATATAACTTGCTTATGTGTTTAAGGTGAATGAAAGGGGTACCTAGGCGAGGGTGTACTTCATCGCACTCGACCTAAACCCTAATTTACATGCATATTTATACATGACATGTCTAAATGAATTATTTTGGGTTTGAACCCCTTGAGCTTGTAGCTCGGGGTGACGTTTATGAGTTGGGGTCGATCTTCCAACCTAGATGGACTATTCGAGCCAGCGGGGGCTTGGTCGAAGCCAGTCCAACCTAGTTTGAGGTCACCAAGTTTGTAGGTTCAAGTTATGAACCAAGTTTGTAGGTTCAAGTTGTGAACCAAGCTTGCGAAGCAAGTTCAATTTCGTTTCGTTCGCTCGAGCAAGTTTGTGACGTAACTGGCCAGTGAGGGTGATAAGGTGTTAGGTGGGAGTACAAGTGGAGTTCTACAGACCTTATTTGTGGTCGACGGAGTGTCGACAGGAGGTCACGCATGGCAAACGACTTGGCTTTGGAGCCAACCCGTATCCTACCATTGTGATGTTACATTTCTGTATTGATGTGAAATATTTGGATTTATATGTTTATTCGAATATGCAATTTACGATTTTACCCCTGTTTACTTACTAAGCATATAGCTTACCCCGTTTCCTTTGTTTTCCTTAGCAGGGGACGACACGGGGAACTCCTTGGCACATTCACTAGTATAGTTAGATTTGCTTGTAATAGTTGGACAATTAAGATGGTTGTTTTTGTTTTGGTGGTTTGTATAAGGACCCTCCTTAAGGTCTACTTTCTGCTGCTTGTTATCACAATGTAATATAGTGGTTTGACAAGCTGTTTTTGGGGATGTAAATAGAACGCTTTTGGAGTTGGCTATATTGTGAATAGTACGCTTTTTGTTTATCTAGTTTTTACTGTTTTGAAATTTCGAGTCCTGGCGTGAGTTAGGCAGGCGTCCCGCCGATACCCTAGGGTTCGCCCTTGGGAGAAGCGGGGGTGTCGCAAAACCAGTCCAATTTTTTGGTCATTTGTCAAACCAAGGTCCAAGAAACATTTCATAAGCAATTGTTAGTTGGTTGACATCAAAATCTCAAAATAAAACCTCTCACAAGAAACCAAACCAGTCGGTCAGCATGAAAAAGGGGTTTTCCAGATTTGTTGCCGTTTACAAATTGCACCATATCTCACTTAATACAACTTGGAATTGAGAATGGTCGATGGCGTTGAAAACTAGATTCAAAAGGCTACATTTCATCTGAACAAATCATTTTGAAATTCATTTTACAAAGGATAGAAAATGGAGCCACAAATTGCAGTTTCTAACTTCCTCTTGTTTGGACTAACAGAACAGGGTAGCCAATTTTGATCAGTCACTACAGATGACTCACTTCGAATTAGAAGGTGTATGATACACTGTTAAAAAACTATGGATGCCTAGTTTTGAATGCTGATTACATCACTCAATTCTGACATCCGGACAAAGAGATATGTTTGTTCAAAGAACACTGCCAGAGGACCACTATTACACGTTTTCCAGATTTTGTTCTTGCCAAAATTCAATTTTTATCCAACCAATCCAAATGATTTTTGGTAGAAACTTTATACACACCACACACAACATATATACATCAGTTTCAAGGTCAACTGAGCATCAAAAATTTGAAATCAAACCACTGCAAAAACAGGACAAATTCGTTCATGCCTAACATCAACTTCCATCGGTTTCCTTTTCACTTTCCTACCCAAATATCATCTTGTTTAACATATAATTACATCAAACAACATTCATTATCACCATATCATTCCAGTATATCCATTGTGAAATTTCATAGAGCCCACTCCAACATTTAAACTCAAACCACAAAAATAACCATGAAGGTACAAGCTTCCTAGCAAAAATAATCCCACTAAAGTTAAGATTAAGTGATCGGATGATTACCTCCTACATTTTGGAGTAAAATCAGAAATTTTACACCTCTAAAGCCTAATAAAAATCGTGAGATGATGCTTCCTTCCAAGCTCAAGTGAATATCCAAGTGGTTTTGTGGTTAGTTGCAAAGTTGGAGATGATTTGGAGCAAGAATAATGCAAGATGATGGAGAGCTTTTCTTCCTTCTTTTCTTGCTGTTATGGCCGGCCAAGATGAGAGAAAAAAGAGAGGTTTTGTGTGCTAAAACTTTGAGTGGAAGAATGTAATAGTAGGTATAGGTGTTGGGCCAAAAAGTTAACTCTTAATAGTGCGCGCACGAGCGCGTTTTGTGTCCGTTTTCTCTCGGGTTTGTTTCACATGTGCACTAAATCTCTATTGTACTTCCTTTAACATTATAATTATTCACTCTTAGTAGTCTAGAATAAATTTCTTAAAGTCCTCCAATTAGTCGCGTGCGTGAAAACGGGAACTTCCGACTTGCGCGTGTGAAAATGCGAACTTCCGACTCGCGCACGATAAAGCGCAATTTCTAAGAAATTCTTGTAATGATAATATAACTAACCAATACTAGGGTAATTAATCATAAAAATATCTATTTTAAGACTAACACATGAGTCATCAAATCTCCAAGGTGTCTGTACTCTCAGATCGAATATTGCCTCCAAAGGCGTATTCGCTATTTCTTACTAATCGAGTTTTCGAAAATTAAATTTATTAATGGAACATTTTAAAAATATATGCAATTCATAGTTTCATATAAATGGTTTTCAAATAGTTGAAATAAATTATTCAGAGAAAACGAGTGAATAAATATTTAAATAAGCCAGTAAATTACGATAAAAATAAGAGAAAATTTGAGTCCTCATAGAACTAGCCTCTGAAATTTGTAACACAATAAGAATTTCAATCAAGGTTTCAAACAAAACAAACTTAACTAAACTTGGAGTTTCAAATATCGAGATACATCAGTTCAAAATTGGTCGTGTTTTGCAAACTGTTCAATCATTTTCCCAATTTGAAAAGCTATCTTTGAAGTTTCATTTAGCCATTGAAATGGCATTGAAAATACACCAAATTTGGTACACTAAATCTTCCATATGTGAACTATATCTCTACCAAATTTCACATAAAATTCACCTGAGAAGATAGTTAACAAAATAGTCAAAATTCAGGAAAATTTCAAAGCAAATCTGCCGTCTGTGGTTTTCTTTTCTTTTCAAACATTTTGTCCCACACAATCAACCTCAATTAGTTCAAATGTTGAAACTAAGGTTCCATAAACATCCAATGAGCAATTTATAGGTAATTGACATCAAAGCTTTCGAAACAAAACATTCCAAAACAAGTTTGACCATTTGACCAAAAAAAGTTTTCCCACTTTGCACTAACAACATTCCACCATGAGCGTGCAGCCCCCTCAAATTGGAAAATAAAAAAATTCACTTACCTTTCCTCGGTATAATCTAAAACAGCAAAAATATCATGTGACGCCCCTATTTCTCCCTAAGGCAAATCAAAAGGTATCCGCGGGATGCCTGCCCAACTCTCGCCAGGATTCAAGACAATTCCCATTCAAGTTTAATAAAATACCAGCCATCACGATGATATAAGTAAGAAAGGGAGGTCACTCTCACAAATAACGTTCAAACTTACATCACGAGTTCCAAAATACGTCAAGTATCCAATCTTTACATCAAGTTCTCAAAGGTTACACCAAATCCCAAAATATACAATAATCAAGAGTCTAACCCAGTACATTGAAAAACCCTAATACAAAAGTACATTCAAAAGGGGTTTCTCCGAGGTTCACTCCAGATCCTTCCCTGTTAAGGAAAACAAATCTACAGGGTGAGCAAAACGCTCGTGAGGCCAAGAACACACATGCGGGCACGTTGTTCAAGTAACAATCCCAATTTAACAAGTAGAGCAATAATATTGCAATAAATAACAATTCGAGCGAGAAAAGTAAAGAGAAACAATTCAAGGATATAGGAGCTCTCAGGAGCTATTTTCCATTTGCACGATCACGAACCTCCACGAGTTGACATTCCGTCAATCGGGTAGGTTTAGTCTATAGAACTTAACTTATCATGTCCCCTTTCACCTTACATACCCCTGTATCGAGCCTGCCTGTCGTTTGTTTGAGGCGATACTGCTCGAGTATGTCAAGTAAGATCTCTTAATAGATCAAGCTATTGTTTTCTTATGGCTCGCCAAGGAGCCCAACCAAACCCATGCTGGCTTGAGTCCAAGGTTAGCCAGTGAGATTTGGGCGTCCCCCACTTACCACTTGAGTCGAGGAGATTCACTCCGATCGACTTATGCAGCCATAGCATAAACAAACACTTAAACACTTCATTTAAATTCACTTAACAAGTCACTTCAAGCAAATCAAGTATTTTATGTCACGAAATTCAAGTACACTTCATTTAAATGAGAACGAGTGCGATAAAGTACACACTCGACTCAGCATTTTCAAAATGTTCTATTATTGATAACAATTAACACGTAACACGTATATCACATAGTTCATACACTTGACACTCACCGAGTGATTCAAGTAGCAAGTACAAGCGAGTGATTCAAGTAGCAAGTACAAGTGATTGATTAGGCATCTTTCGTGAGATCCTCTTGGAAGTCCTCTTGAGTGCCTGAGCAATTAATAATGAACTATCACTCATAAACCCCAATTATTAAGGAAGATTATACACTTGTACAATTTAAGAAAATTTCATGAAAATGAGTCTTAATTACTTGTAAATCGAGACTCAAAAATGGGGTTATAAAACACAAGCAAAAATCTGATTTTTCATCTTTGAAATCAAGTATACAATGTTCTAGCAATATCAAAGGAGATAGAGAGTTCGAAACCCTCAATTTCCTTTAAGTTTGAAAATTTTAGATATGTCGAGTGATCTTTGAAAAATAGTATCTCACTCTCTACAAGTCCAAAATTGGAAAACTTGGCACCGTTGCAAACTTCTTCCAGATTACTAAAAATGCCAAGAAGACACTTTTCCATGATTCCAAATGGAAGACATTCAAAATTTGGTTCAAAGTTACTGTTTTAGGCTATCAAAGCAGTTTCGGGGTTGGTTTTTGGCCAACTTTGGAAATTCGGAAAAATTCACAGAATTTGAACTAGTCTCTCAAATTTGAAAATCAATTAGAGTTACAATCAAAATTTAAAACAAAACAAGTGGTACAAGAATTGGAGTTTTGAGCACCAAGATATGGCGGCTCAAGTTTACTGAAAAGTAAGACCGTTTGGCCAAATTCCAAATTGAATTCTTGAACGTTGGAACTTTGCTTGAAGATCGAAACGGACTCAGAATGGCACTAAAATTAGAAGTATTACACTACCATATAAGGTCTATTCCTCTGTCAAATTTCATAGAAAAATACTTACGGATAGTCAGTTAACAAAATCACTAAAGTCCCACGAATTTCCAAGACAAATCTGTCTTTGTATGCAAATTTCCCTTTTCTAAATATTTGGCCAATGAAAACATCTCAAATCTAGTTTATTTAGGTATACAATGTCTAAGAAGCATCCAATATGTGTTTGGTAGGTGATTAACACCAAGAATTTCGAAACAACAAGTCCCAATCAAGGTTAAGGCATCAACTAGCCAAAAGAGGGTTTTCAATCCCTGAATCAGTTTCGAACTTTGACCACAGCTCACTCAATTCAACTTGGAATTGAGAGTGTTAGTGGTGTTGAAAACTAGATTCATAAAGCTACAATTTCTCAGCAGAAATCATTTTAAAAATCTGTCCACAACTAGCTCATATTTGGGCATCAACTCGCTGCTTAAAACAGAGCATCCAGTAAAACAAGAAATAGAACAGGCAACTTTACAAGGTTGGTTTGGATCACTCAGGTGGAATTAGGATGTGCATTTTATACTGTTGGAAAGCTAGGAATGTCTAGTTTCTAGTGCCACAAACGACACTCTATTTTGATATCGGAGAAAAAAGTTATAGCTGTTTGAAAAAATACTGCCAGTGCAATACGGGAAAAATTCCAATTTTGAATGAACTTTCGAAATCACCACATTTGGCCAATCAAATCACGTAATTTTTTGTGGAAACCTTCCACACAACCCATACAACATATATACATCATAAACAAGTCAATAGAACTTCAAAAAAATGCTCTAAAGGTCACAGCATTCACAGGAGCAGAAATGAAAAAATGCTCCCATTCACTTCCTTTGAACTTTCATCCATAATATCACTCATTTCTACTAATTTAAGCACTAATCCAAATTATTGACATCAAAACTCATAAAATCAGTCCATCAAGCCATAGTGGGAGTTCAAAGAGCCCACTCACCAATTTTCCAACAATTTAAAACTACCCATAAGAAATTATGAACTCATAAGTGCTAAACAACTTCCATAAGTCAAGATTTGCAAGGTTGATCATCACTTACTTTCTTAGATGATCAAGGCAGAATTTCGGTCCTTTTCAAGCTGAAGAAAAACCATGAGATAGAGCACCTTTCCTAGCTTAGCTTGATCACCAAGTGATTTGCAAGTGGTGTGTAAATTTTGAGATGATTTGGGTGAGTTTTGAGAGGTAAAATGAAGGAAATTTTTCTGGTCTTTTTCCCTTGTGTTGCTCAGCTGGGTTGAGGAAGAAAAGAAGGGTGAAAATCTGACGTTAAAGCTTCTAGAGTAAGCTTAAAACTTGTGGCCCAAAATTGCTCAAGGTTGTCCACTAAAATAATGCATGTGCACGCGCGTTTCGGGCTCGATTTCTCTTAAGTTTATTTTACTAGTGCACTAAACCTCTAATGCACTTTTATTCATATTATTATTATTCACTCTTAATAGTCCCAAAATAAAGGTTTTAAGCCCCTCAATTAATCATGCACGCGAAAATGAATACTTCCGATTTATGCGCGATAAAGTGGAAATTCCAAGAAATTCTTATAACGATAGTATCACTAACTAATAATTGAACTCTTAAACATAAAAATACCTATTTCAAGACTAATGTACAAGTCTCCCATTTTTCAAGCTTATTGTGTTCTCGAATCGATTATTGACTCCAAACGCGTATTCACTATTCCCACTTAATGAGCTTTTAAAATTTAAATTTTGAAACGAGTCATTTTAAAAATATAAGTAAGCTATAGTTCCATGTAATTAGGTCTAAAAGGTTAGAATAAAATATTCAGAGTGAACGGGCATTTAAATATTTAAATGTGTGAGAACCCGTAAATTTTCTCATTTTCTACGTTTTATTCTATTTAATGGCATGTTTTTCAGCATTTTCTTTATTAGGAAAATTTTCTAGATAATTTTTATGAGTAAATATAGTTTTAGATGATTTTTCTAGCATCGGTTAGTTTTTGAGAAATTAAGAGCGTATACCGGACGTGGGACCCGCTATTGCGGAAAGTTCGGAAAAATTTGGCAAATTAGGTTAAGTTTGGATACTAGGTTTAATTTATCGGGTGCTATGAGATAATTAGAGGTTACCAAGTAGATTGGTGTGAGAGGAACAAAGAGATAGCTATGCATTAAATGAAAGTGACAAGTGTCACTTAGAGGTTAATTCTTACTTTTAACTACTATTCACCCTTTTACCATTTTACTAAATAAACCAAAAAAATTGGTCAAAAATCCTCTTCATTTCAAGCTATTGTGGCCGGCTCTCTTCAAGCAAAAAGAAAGGAAAAGCTCTCAATTTTCTAGTCTCCAATCTTGCTCAATCTTCAATTCCAACCTTTTAATCTTGTATTTGCTCCATAAAATCCCTTAAGTGAGTGGTTGTAAGGTGTTTAGTAAAGTGGTTTGGAAGATTAAGCTACTAAGTTGCTCCTTTTCTTGCATTTCAAGGTGAGTAGCTAGGGAATGCTTCCTTTGGTATTGTTAATGTGACGCCCCCACTTCTCCCTAAGGCGAACCAAAGGGTATCCGCGGGACGCCTGCCCAACTCTCGCCAGGACTCACTACAATCCATCATTCAAAAGCCCGAAATACCTTAAGTAACTTCAATACATAATTAAAGTACTTCAAATATCTTACACTTACAATTATGCAGCTTTCAAGCTTAAATACAACCCAACGGAAAAGGGTACAATAGCCATCCGTTATAATATAAAATTAAAGTCTTCAAAAGAAAACAATCTAGTACTACTCACGAGCACCATAGGTCTCGAACCCTGTAAAAGAAAACCACAACGTGGGATGAGCTACACAACCCAGTGAGGTTCCGAAACACTCTAACAGTTCAAATAAATCAAGTAGATTGGGCATATCATATGCATGGTTCAAGGTTACACAATGGCATGTTATCATGAGGTGATTGGAGCTTATTACAGACATAGCTCAGGATTTCATATTGGCATTTTAGCATGAAACAATTATCATGATACCAGGTAAACATATACTGTAGGATACGGTGTTCCAGTGGAACTCTGTCTGTCATCTGCACCTTATGACTTCCAGATCCCCACGGTACGGTCTGGCCATCGCCTTATCCCTCCAGTGGTAATACTCGAGTATACCGAAACGGTGGCCCAGGGTTCCAACCTACCCGACCGAGCCCAGTCCTGGCTTGAGTAGGTCAGTAACCAAGGGCAGGGCCCAAGTTCAGCTTAGAGCTTACAACATGCACAGGTAACCAAGTAATTCGACAAAAGGTAAAATTCATCATTAGAGTAGGTCGAGTGAGGTAAAGTACACACTCGCCTAATAATGATGGACAGCTTCATATAACATGTGATTCATGATAATCAAGTAATCAAGTAGATACTTAGCACGTAAGCACGTAAGCAATACAAGTTGATTTCATGGGAGCATGTAATTCATGGATATCGAATAGTCATGTAGATTGAAAATCATGTGAGCAAATAGTCAAGTAATCAAGTAGTCATGTGGTTGGTAAACGGTTCACGGTTAACGGTTGACGGTTAACGGTTAACGGTTAAGTAGTGACGGTTAATTGACAGGCATTTGTCATATGAATAGGCCATCATTGGCCGTTATCCCATTTTTACCATGTGAGAGTCGAGGAGATTCACTCCAACGACGTATGCAACCTTAGCATACCAAGTCATGTTATTCGAGCATTTCCAAGCATGAATTATTCATTTCAAAAGAGAACGAGTGCGATAAAGTACACACTCGACTCCATTTCTCAAAATCAAGTAGGCTAAGTAAAAAATCTAGCAAGTTAAGCATGTATCGAGTTCATATGGTCATTTGATATGGTTAATCATTTAACCAATTCATGTAGATATACAATGCAAGTATACATTCCTTAAATAGGCATGAGTATGGTAAATACTTAACACATAGCACTTAACACTTAATAATCATGAAATAAGCGTGTCCTAGACTTATTCAATTACGTATTCCTATATGGAACACTCACCTAGTCAAAACAAGCGAGTAGTTTTCAAACAAGCGTTTAGGTGTCCACTCCGAGTTCCTCTTGGAGATTCCCTCGAGTGTCTGAGTAAACAATAATCAAGTACCACTCAATATCACTACGAATCTCTAATTATCGAGGAAGATTGTACGCTACTGCAATCTAAGGAAATCTTATGAAAATGAACCTCAATTACTCGTAAATCGAGGTTCAAGAGTAAAGTTTTAAAGTCTAAAGAGAGAGACTAACATTTTCCATGAAATCGAGTTCAAGATGTTCAATCGGTATCGAGAAAAGAAGGCAAGTTTCCAAAATCTCATTTTCTAAGAAATTGACAAATTTCAGCTTTGGGTGTCAATTTAGAAAAATCGTATCTTGCACTATGTAGGTCCATAATTAGAAAGCTTGATACCGTTGGAAACTTCTTCAAAAGCACTAAAAGTTCCTAGAAGATACTTTTCCATGATTCCAAACGGAAGATATTCAAAAATTGACTTAAAGTTGCTGCTTGGGACCATTATGACAGTTTCGGGGTTGGTTTTTGACCAACTTTGAAAATCCAGCAAAATTCACACAATACGAACTAGCCTCCGAAATTTAGAACTCAATTAGAGCTACAATCAAAGTTTAAAACAAAACAAACGGAACAAGAATCAAAGTTTTGAGCGCCAAGATATAGCAGCTCAAAGTTGGCTAAAATTTCCTCCTCGATCAAGAATTTCCAGATTTAAACATGAACTTTGGGACGTTGGTTGAACACTGAAACGGACTTGGAATGGCACCAAATTTAGTAGTATTACACTACCATATAGGGGTTATTCCTCTGCAAATTTTCAAGCAAAATCTAGCACGAAGAGTCAATTAACAAAACTGTTGAAGTTTTCAAGAATTTCCAAGGCAATCTGCCTCGTACCTTTGTTTTCCTTTTCTCAAACATTTGGCCACTAAAAACCTCTCAAATATGGTTCACTGGCGTAGATAATGCCTAAGAAACATCCAAGCTGTATTTGGTAGGTGATTTATACCAAGAATTTTGAATGACAAGTCCCAAGTCAAGATTGGCTAATCGGCTAAAAGAAAAGGAAAAGTTTTCCAGATTCGAAGAGCAATTTCGAGGCATCATTTGCATATCAAAATGGTCTTAGAATATCACCAAATATTGCACAATTAAACCTCCATATGAGGACCACTCCTCTATCAAATTTCATTTGAAAATTCACACGGGAAGGTAGTTAACTAAACCATCAAAGTTCAAGAAATTTCCCAAGGCAAAACTGTCTTCTAGCTCTTCTTTCTTTTTAAACATTTTGTCCAATGCAACCAACCCAAATCTGGTTTATTTGTAAAACAAAGTCCAAGGAACATCTAATATAAAGTTTGGTAGATGTTGGACATCAAAGTTTCCAAAACAACAAGTCCCAAATCAAGCTAGGCCATTCAACTAGTCAAAAGAGGATTTTTACTCACTGCATCAATTTCGAAATATGGCCACCACTCACTCAATTCAACTTGGAATTGAGCGTGGTTGATGGCGTTGGAAAGCTCTCTCATAAATCCGAATTTTATCAGAAGAAACCATTTTGAAATTCTATCCACAAACAGCTCGTTTTTGAGCATCAAGATACAAGTCCTGTCCTGTCTCCTGGAGAGAAACGAAACAGGACAGTGATTTTCAATTGAATGGTGTGACTCATTCAAGTGGAACCAGAATGTGAAATTGGTACCAATGGAAAGCTGGGAATGTCTAGTTTCCAATGCCACAAACAGAACTTGATTTTGACATCGGAGCAAAGAGTTATAGCCGATACAAAATGACTGCCTGGGCATTACGGGATTCATTTTCCAGTTTTACTAACTTTGGAAATCAACTCATTTGACCAACCAAATCATGTTATTTTTCAATGCAATTTTGTACACACTCACAATAACATGTAAACAACATAATCAAGTCATTAGAACTTCAAAATTGTGCACAAAATGGTGGGACAAGGCAGGGGTAAAACGGTCACTTTTGCTCCAAGCACCTCCTTTGATTTTCTACCAACAATACAAATTTAATCTACTAATATAAGCACTAAACCACCATTAATTTCATCATCCAACATCAATCAGTCCTTCCATCAAAAGTGGGAGTTCATAGAGCCCACACAACACAAATCCACCATAAACAAGACCACCCACATGCATGCAAGAGTTTATACGTGTAATAGAGCTTCCGTAAACTGAGATTCAAGGAGTTGATCGTCCATTACCTCCCTTGATGAATAGACAGAAATTTCGGCCCCTTAGATGCTCAAGAAAACCGTGGATAGCAGCCCTCTTTCTTAGCTTGATGTAATCTCCAAGTAATTAGCTAAGAGTGGTTGAAATTTGAAGTGAAATGGAGAAGATTTGGTGAAGAAATTAGGATGGAATTGGAGTTGTTTTTCTCCTTTGTTAGCCGGCCAGATGAGGGAGCAAGAGAGAGAGTGTGATCAGATTTCTAAGCTTCCAAGAGAAGACATTAACTTGTGGCCTCAAATCACCCATTAGTCAACTCACATTAGGGTGCGTTTGGCGCGATTAGGGCTCGATTTTCTCGCGCGTTTGTTTCACTAGTGCACTAAACCTCTAAAACACTTATATTCATATAACTATTATTTACTCTTAAATTGTCCCAAAATAAGGGTCTAAAGTTCCTAAATTAAATCGCGTGCGTAAAAACGCGCACTTCCAATTTATGCGCGATAAGACGAAATTTCTGAAAAATTCTTATCACGATAATACTAATAACTATCACTTGAGTATTTAAACATTAAAATGCCTAATTTAGGTCCATTGTACATGTCTCCAATATTTCAAACCTATTGTACTCTCAATCGATCAATGTCGCGCCCCATTTTTTGATAAATAAATAAATGGTTTAAAAATGTATTTTTTTTATTCAATTTGTGATTGGAAAATGAATTGTGATTTAAAAGAAAAATAGGTCTAAATGGGGGTTTGAGAATGCGACGATTTGACCCAAAATTATAGTTTAAAAAGGGTTTTTGAAATAAAAATCGGAGTCGCCACTTGGTAATGAGTTAAGGTGTACCAAGTCACCTAAAAATGAATTTTTTAAGAAAAATGAGAAAAAATTAGTAAGAAACCCCTTTTAAACGACTCCTAGTCCACGTAAACTAAGGAAAAAGGTTCGGGAGTCACATTTGACAAAGGGGAAGGCAAGGATACAATCCAAGGCACCCCTTTGACCTAGCCAAGGCCAGTTGCGTGATTTAATCAAAGATTTTCTTGTTTTAACCAAAGAATTTATTACATTTGGATGTGCTACATGAAATGCAAAACCCTAGATTCTAAGATGTCTCTTGTAAGGTTTTTGGTCCCAACCACATGAATTGTGGCGGCCAATGAAAGAAAACCTTATAGAGGTCGATTAATGCAAATGATGATTCAAGTGTAAGTGTGCAAGTGTATAAAAAGGTACATGTGTGCAATTGTATGGAAATCCAAGTGTTTGTATGCAAGTGTATGAAATATAGTGATAAGTGTATATAGATCGTAATTAAGTGCAATTTTGTGAAGTAGAAACCAAAATTGAACAATAAGGAAAGGAAAAGTAATGAGGAAATGTGAATTGAAAAAGTGAGTAAGTGAAAAATTGAGAATGAATGAACCTAAAGGAATGTATCAGGTCGGGTATGGGAATAACTCCTAACTTTTTCGACTTCGATTTTCCCTTTGATTAGAAGGCAAAACTAGCGTGCTAAGGCTATCGAGTAGCCACACTCGCTCGTTTCCCTTATCGGAGGGGACACTTCAAGCAAATGTACCCTAACTAGCATGAAATGCAAGAATCCTAAAATGGGGGGAAAAGGGGCTCGAGGGACATGCAAAATGATAAAATTAAAAAAATGCATGACATGTAATGAACATGCAAACATGTACTAACGAGGGGAAATCCCTAAGGGTCTAGCGTTGGACTAGCCCATTCTATGAATTCCGACTAGCGTTGGACTAGCGGAAACGTACATTCATCCATCACATTCATTCATGGCTATGGAAAGCGAGTAGACATGCCAAACACTCATAAACACATAGCACATAACATTTAGCATGCTCGACTAGATGCAAGGCCCTAACAAAGCAAATTAACACTTAACACGTAGGCATGCAACCAAGCTAATGAACCTATTACATTCACTAACTAAAACAAAAGGGGAAAGGGAAAATGGACCAAATTGCTCGCCACAGCCCTATCTATTACAAGCCAAGAGGTGTACACATACCCCATAAAAAGAACTTACTAAAAGCAAAAGTAAATGACATAAAAGAAATTAAAGAAAGGCTAGAAAAGCAAAGTAGACATGTATTTCTCACGTAGCACGTTGGTTCACATAGGAGAGACAAAAAGGGATAAAAGAAATTATACCGCCCCCTTTGAATGGTGTCCGAATGAAAGGAAAAAAATGGCTTCAAAACAATAAAAAGGTCATGGTACCTCAAATAGTAAAGTATAACAAAGTCACCAAATCTCTCTTAATTGCAATTTAAATGAAATCAAACTATACATAATTTCCAATAAAGGAATCCACCAAGGACCCAATTGCAAGCATTAATCAACCATTCAAAGCCAATGGAAACATTTTAGAAACTTTGAAAGTCTAAGAGCAAGAAAAAGGTCAAAGCCAATTTATTTCAGAAAAATTAAAGAAAATAGGCAAAGGCAAGCTCATTTAGATACAAAACTCACAAATTCATGCATTGGGTACCACCTAAACAAACATGGTAATTAGTGAAAGCAAATAAGAAATCAAGTTGAGAAATGGAGGCTACCAAGGACTCAATTGTGAACACTAATCAAGCACTCAAGCCTAATGAAACATTTTTAGGAACTTCAAGGGTCCAAAAGCAACGAAAAGGCCAAGTGATGATTGAAATTGCAAATATTTTAGGACCTAATTGCAAGATACTAGAACATGCTTGGGCTTTTGTGGAACAAAGAAAAACTTTGAGGGATCAACTTGATTAAATGTTCCAATTACTTGGGCCATAGCAGAATAAAAAGGGACTTGGGAGGGTTCAAAGGCAATTTTGAAACAATTTCCATGCAGGTTCATGCAAGCTACGAAGCAAGCTTCTGCAACATCTAGCTACCATTCTTTCGGCCACTTTTGGGTTCATTCTAATGCTATTTTCCATTCAAATCAAGCTAATATATTTGTCTTTATCCCAACATCAAAACCTCAATTCCAAAAACAACAAAAACACGATAATCAACGTCCAAAACAAAACAGGTTCCTTGAATGGGAGCATGCGGTTTTTCTGGAAAATTTCTGCTATTGTTTCCTTGAACAGCAATGCACCAGTTTTTTTTTAGACACGCACAAACCATCTAAAAATGATGAAATGTGCGCTGCATATTGAAGAAAAAGAAAACAACAACTAGTGGACAATCACAGCATCCAAAATATACATTTGTATTTACTTCACTACAAATACAACCATAAAAAAACAGCAAGAGCTACGTGAGGACTTGCGGCAAACCGAAATTCATTTTCCAGCCAGCATTCAAACATGATTTAGGCATTTCAGCCCCCAAACATGCAACTGAACTCTACTTCAAAGCATGACTCTACCTCATGGCATGCATGCACATGGTATTCCAATCACATGGCAAACAAATCATACACTTCAACGATGCAAAAATTCAGCCAACCGAAAGTGCAAGCCTGCTGCATTTTCATTTTCGCATCCAAATTTCAGATTCAAAGTACATCAGAAATGATGTGTATTCATGCTAGACTCTTACCCCAACAAACCAGAAACAAAACTAATGAACCAGAAACAGCCTAGAACAACATGCCAAGAGTTGAGTAACTGCAGCAACCTAAGAGAACAGGAAAGCTACTCGCACTGTTGCTGCAACAGGCTGAGAGCATCAGGCTTGTTGCAGCAGATTTCTTTTATGCGCGAAAATAGTCAGACCTCATTTAAACTCAGCCAGCAAAATCCTCAAACAATCCTCAAACTTTGCAAATGTAAGACATTGAAATTTCAGCATGAACATCAGAATAGAAAACACAGGCAAACTGGGAACCTTCACAACCATCCGACATGTGATTTCAGGCGTAAAATCAAATGAAATCAGCCAAGGAAATGTTATTTTTTCTCCAAGTTAACATCTTTACATCCTAAACTACAGCTTGAAGATGAAATCAACAAACCCAAACAGATTTCAAGTTATAGTCATGGCTGAAATGCACTTAGACCAGCAAAAGACTCCACTTTTCTTTTTAAAATCTGATGAGATATGAGTGGAAAAGATAAAAACATCACCTTTAATACTTGAAAACACCAAGGGGAACGTGAAGAATCCGGGAATGGCAAGGTTTATCTTCAAGCTCAACCGCCTCTTTCTTTCCAATAGAACCCCTGTAGTCCTCGGTTGTTTTATCTTCAGCCGCCAAATGGCCTTCCCGTAGCTTTTCTTTTGCCGTTTTCTTCTCAGCCTCCCAAGCCTCTCTTCCCTCTTGTTTCTTTTCTCAGATTTTCATCTCTTTTCCCTGCCCGAACCTTTTGCACAGCCCTCTGTTTTTTCCCCCAGGCGCAGTCGTCACTCCCTAATCTCTATTTTTCTGGTTTCCTTCAGAATTTTTCTTTCAGCCGTGCTCTCTTTCTCTCAAAACTCCCCCCTTGCGGCTCCCCTTTCTCTTGGCTTTTATATGAGCAAACCCCAACCCTAAAACTCTAGCAACTTTCCCTGTATTTGCAGCTAAGGAGCCGCTCGATGATCCCTTTGCAAGCTGCAGCAAAATGCAGCTTGCATGCCACGAGCATTTTTTTTTTTTTAAACAACTTGATAATTACAGAAATGATAAAATAAAATATAAATAATAATAATAATAACAAAATTACACAAACTAGGTAATAATAATAACAAAACAAAAATAATTTTAAACAAAAAAACTAAACAAAAATGGCCATTTTTAATTTTTAATTTTTCATCATTTTCTTTTTTCCTTCCTTTTTTTCTTTTTTTCAAAATAAACCAAAATGCCAAAAAATTGAATTTGAACGTATTTTTGTGAACAATTTTCCTTTTTTTTTTCTCTTTTTTCATGATTTTTTCCTTTTTTCCTTTTTCATGATTTTTCTACGCTAAAACTTAAAAATAAAATAAAATAAAAACTAGGAACTAAAAAACTAAAAAACAACCACGACAAATGAGAATAAAAAGTAAAAGAAATTACACCAAAAATTTGGTGTCTACAATCAAGATTTCCAAAGACGTGTTCACTATTTTCACTAAACGAGCTTCCGAAAATTAATTTTTGAAACAAGTCATTTTAAAAATATAATGAAACTATATTTCCATGTAATTAGGTCTCAAGAGCTTAGAAAATAATATTCGGAGTAAAAGACCAAATAAATAATTAAATAAGCTAGAAATAGGAGATTAAATAAGTAAATTTTGCGAGTCCTCACAGTTAATGTTAAAGTAATGACTTATGTTGATTAAATGTGTGATTGGGTGAAAGATTTCTTGAATTTGGTTGAGATTGGTGAATTTTTTCTATTTATTCCATGAATTTTCTGTTTCATATGTGTAACATGGTGTGGCCATGGTTGATGGTTGGAGATGATCTAGAATGAAGCTAGAAGATGTTAATGGTGGTTAATTGCAGAAAATTTCTGCATTGAAAGGAAATTTCAGAAGCTAGGGTTTCAATTACCCTCATTCTGCCTGGTACTGTTCCTTCTAGTTAGAGGCCAAATTAGCCTTGGGTTAAAACATGAAAGTTGTATAGGATGGTATTTTATAGCTGCCTCCAAAATTTCATGCCAATCAGAGCAACGTAGCCTGTGAAAAGACTGAAATACCCCTGCTGCCCTGTTTCTGTCCGAACCTGAAAATCAGCTTTTGTAATTGGTTAATTTGATTGGGAATACTATGGATTTGGTTGTTGATGTCTTCTTAAGAAATATAGCCTGGTATCTTAGCTTTCGGATGGCTTTGAAATCACTTGAATTGGACTTAGGTAGCCTGAATTATGGTTATTTAACCAGAATGCGGTTTGTTAACCTATTTTTGCAGTTCTAGTGTAGTACATTGAACCTTTGACCTAGTTGCACTACAAACTGGATTGAGTGACCTTCTTCAACATTGTAGCTCTTTCTTTTAGCTTCGAAACGGTGTATTTTGTACATCCATTCAATAATTGTAGTGCCAATGGTGCCAAAACCGCTAAATGATGTCAAAAACTGTTTTTAGGGTTTAGAGCTTAACTTCATTTCCGGACTTTCCCTAGTTTACTCTAGTACTTATACGTTCTTATGGAGCCTTATTTTGGTAGTATGTGGAAGTGGTTTATGACTTGTAATCGAGTCTTATTGTGCTTATTTGAATGTTTTAGGACGTGACGGTGGTGCAAGACGCTCTTTGGACGGAAGTGTATGAAATATCATTTGCTTGCTTGGTGAGTGTACTACTCACTTGTTTGTTACTAAATGGCTTTGCTATACTTGAAATCGATGATTTGATGGCTTAATTGCATTGTTGACCTTGATTGAGGTGAGGGTGCACTTGATCACTCTCACCCTTTTATTATCTATGACTGTTTACTGTACAATTGAGTGATACATGCCAATACTTGATGTGGTGTCATTTGGACGAGTATCCAACGGCCATTACTGTTACTACTGAACTCAACCCCATTGGTAGTCGATTGAATCGAGCCGGCGAGGGCTTGGTCGTGAAAATTGATGAGCCATGGGGACTGTTATAAGGAATCATTGAGTATGAGACTCTTGGTTCCGATATAATCGAGTATTACCAAATTTCTATTGTTTGGAGTTTGGGCCCGGTAGGGGTATGTTGGGTGGAAGGAATGGAAGTCAAGTGGAGCTTACGGTTGGTTACTCTTAAACATTGACGGAGGGTCAATGAAGTCTGATCAAGTTTTCAAGCAAGGAAAGGGGCTCTTGAGAGCCGTCCGTATCCTTTTATTAACACTATTGATGTGTATTCTTGGCTTACTTTTGATGAATTGGAATGAAAAGCTTTATGCTTATATGAACTTTGCTGCTTAAGTGATAGTATCTCACTGGGCGTAAGCTCACTCTATTCCTTTTGTTTTCCTTATAGGAATTTGAATATTTTTGGAATGGCTTTGATAGTTGGTTGCCGAGTTGAGCTAGTTGTGCATACATTTTGTATAGCTCCTCGAAGAATGAAACCCTAGATGTACTTTGACCGTTCCCTCTTTTGAATTGTAAGATTTAAACCGCACATGTGTAAATGGGATTGGAAACTTTTGTATGCTATTTTGGTATGTAAATGCTAAATTTCAAGTGGTATGGGTTTGATTGGTGTTTGGTTGGATTTTGGACAGGCTCGGATTTCAAACGGCGAAAGAAAAAAAATTGGTGGCAAAAGATAGGGTCGAATCCGACCAGAAATTGGCTGGATTAGCGGCCGGATTGCCCTAGGATTTTTGGGAAATCTGGCCTTGCTCTCTGGCCAGTATCCGGCCAGGAATCTGCTCGGAAATTCGGCCAGATTCCGGCCGGATTCTGACGTGTCGGTTACTGTTCATATTCGGCTCCGATTTTCATTTTTTTTATTTTGTGATTTTGACTTGTTTATGCTCGCGTGTATGTTCCGGAACGTTTGAGATCGTTTTGAACTGTCCCGTTAGTCCTGGCGAGAGTTGGGCAGGCAGTCCGCTAACCCCTTTGGTTCGCCTTAGGGGAATGTGGGGCTGTCACAAAATGGGCTAGTAATAGGGGTTTAAAATAGCAAAATTTCTAAGTCCTCGCATGAATCTAATATTACTTCCTCAAATCTCCAATAAATTTGCATCAGCTCGTCTTTCGAAAAACTATCGACGTGCGAGCAATAAGCACTTAATTAGAACTTATTCACCTTTAATTTCTCAATTAACTTTTCTTAATCTACTATTGATCATTCTTAATTTCCCCCAAGACTCTCGAATACAATATCACCTCGAAACAATGTACTCATTATTTCTCACTTAAACGAACCTCCAAAAATTAAATTTGCTAACGGGACGTTTTAAAAAACATAAGGTTGACATTGTTCCATATGAATGGACTTAAAATGATTGAAATAAATTATTTGGAGAAAACAGGTGAATAAATATTTAAATAAACCAATAATATTCAATAAAAATAAGAAATTTTTTGGGTCCTCACATCCTCCCCTCCTTAGAAAGAATTTTGCCCTCGAAATTCACACCTAGAACAATATCATTCCTTTCATGGTTAAGCATATCAGATCAATCACTAACTTACATTTTCCAACTTATACTTCACAATTTCTATTCATTCAACTAGCAATCAAACCTTGATTTTTTTTTCCAATAGGCATTTTAACTTCTGAGTCATAGGGCAACTTAATTGGCCTCATGCCTACCTCATATAGGTAATGTCTTCACTTCTGTAGTGCAAATATTGTAGCCACTAACTCCCAATTATGAGTTGGCTACTTTCTCTCGTGGTATTTTAACTTCTTAGAGGCATATACAATCACCTCATCATGTACTATTAATATACATTCTAAACCATCCTTTGAAGTATCGGTATAAATCACAAAACTACTTCCTCCGCTCGGTAAGGCTAACATAGGTGCATTGGTTAAACATTTTTTTCATTTTCAAAGTTCTTCCTCACATTTAGAATCTCAAATAACTTGCCAAGTCTTGCATTCTTAGAAAAATCCTTGATCAAACCAAAGGTAATATTTGGCTACCTCTAAGAACTCCAAATTTCAGTAAGACTTTCTGGTCATTTCCTCTTAAACAACTTCCACTTTAGCTAAGTCAGTAACAATTCCTTCTTTAGATATTGTATAACCTAGAAAGGCTATTTCTTCCAATCGAACTCACATTTATTGAACTTAACGAAACTTTGTGCTCTCTTGGAGTTTGTAAAACTACCATCAGGTATTTTTCATGATCTTTTCAAACATTAGAATATATCGATGTATCATCAATAAATGCCATCATAGATTAATCCAAATACGGTTTAAATTTCAATGCATTAGATCCATAAATGCTACTAGTGCATTAGTCAACCCATAGGGCGTACTGAAAATTCAAAGTGTCTATGTCTTAAATTGAAAGCAGTCTTAACCACATCAATTTCTAGGATCTTCAGTCGATGATAGTTTTACTTTAAATCCAACTTAAATAGTACCACGGCTCCTTACAATTGGTCGAATTCTTATTCATGTAAGGCAAAAAGGTAGTTGTTCTTAATGGTCATATTGTTCAAGTCTCGAGAGTCTATGTATAGCCTCAAACTTTCATTCCAAATATTATATCATGTCCCTTAATTGTTAGGCTCATTAAATCTATCAAATATTTCCTTTGCATTTGTTTTCCAGTTCTACGTTCTTGCATAACAACTCAGTTTTCTCTGCATTTTCTTATTTCCACCGTCCTTCCCAGTAGTCAGGCAATTTCTTTTGAAACTCTACCTCCTTTCGAAGAAGGTCCACTTCCTTGTGTATTTCTCTCAAATTTGTCATCTTACCGGTTGGTTTAAGTCAAATACTAGCCTGCCAAGCAAATCAAGGATCAAAATGAGTAACTGTTCACAATGAAAATTCTGGTTATATTACTCTTTCATTTTTTTGCTTATAGATTACCCCAAAATATAGTTCTTAACTATTCTCTTTTTAATATGGATGAGCTTTTGAGTCTCCACAACATTACTATCATCACTTATAAACATAATAAGATACGAAGATCTTATTTCTTAATATAAAAGTTTCAAACCCTAATTCACTCTCCAATACTCACTTACAAAGTTACTCGAGAAGAAACCCTAACTTCTTGCTTTCCCTAGTGTCTTATTTGATTCCCTCAAATCAATTCTATTATTTTAAGGTTAGGCCCTCCATGAGGTTTGGATGAGCGAACTTCAAGAATTGCTCAATCCTCACACCTCTCTCGATTCCTAGGTCGGTTGATTGGTTTAGCGCTTTGGTGCTCAACTAACCGTGCTAAGACATCAATTATATGGTCAACAATAGTAGCTATGTGATTATTTTCCTTCATTTCTAGAGTTTTGGTCTGGCCCAGTTGCCGTTCCCTAAACATTCCCTTGAGTTTGGGGTTTGTTAACCTCTAGCCCTCGGTCCCTTTTCACTTCTTTGGCCACTCATAAATTTAACATTTATGAAGGCATGATGTAAAATGAGTGCACATAAATGAATTTTGAAAAGTGACACTTTAATCATGCAAAATAAAAATAAAAGGGAAGACACCGAAATAATCGTAAATGTGTACAACCCAATCATAGATTTGAAGTCATAAAGTAAAAAAGTCAAGTATCTCATAAGTAACGTTCAATTGGTTCAAAAGTTAGATAGCACAGTTAAACAAATACAATAGCCTTTGAACAAGCACCACCCCGACTATCCTTGGAAAAAGTTATTAAAATAGTTTAAATCACTAGCTTAGTGATTGGCAGAACCAGAAGTCTCTGCTACTTCCGTAAGATCATTTTCATTTCCAGCACTAGGAGTTTTCTTCTTCATTTTCCCTCATTAAGTATCTTATCATCACTACTTGTTCGACCAAGGTAACACACTTAGTCATCATTCCCTCAGTTCTCGATTATTCTCTCGAACTACCTTAGTTTCGCCGGATAGCCATCTCCAGTCATCGACCACTGTTAACACTCCGTTATTTGGATACGAGTAAGTCCTCTGGCAATCACATGGGGTCCTAGTTCAGCAAGTTGGATTATATCTCCAATGAATTTTTCCTAAGCCTTTCTCGATAACGGATCACCGAAAGGCGTCCCCAAGACAGCTCAATACCGTCGCTACCTTCCATAAATTACAATTAAAGTTAAAACCTTAGATGGATCCAAGTATACTAAATAAACTAGATCCGATCATTTCGTATTATCCCACATATCTCTTACAAAATCGAGACTCCTAATTATCCACTAATTCAAATCTAGGTTCTAATTTTCATCCCTACAAGCGGTCACTTAACTTCCAAATCAGTTCCATAGTCCGGCATCCTAAACTTTTAAACCTAGGATACACTACAAAGATCTAAAGGCTAAGCTCTGATACCAACTGTGACGCCCCCACTTCTCCCAAGAGCAAACCCAGGGGTATCCTCGGGACACCTGTCCAACTCTCGCCAGGACTCGAGACAATTCCAATTCAAATTTGAAGTCTAATACTAACAATGAAAATAAAGGTACGAAGTCATTTCCATATATAAATATTCAATCTTATATTACAAGATACCAAAAGTACATCTCATGTCCAAAATATACAACCTCCAAAAGTCGTCTAGACAAATACATTCAAAATCTCAAATTCAACAATGTATAAAGTCCCAAAATATAACCATTATAAGTTGACCAAACAATTACAACCAAGGTACTAATCAAAAAAGTAATCTAGTCAGCTTTTCTCCAAAATATTCCCATCCGGTCTTGCTAAGGAAAACAAATCTAACGGGTAAGCGAATGTTCGTGAGGCCAAGAAAAAAAATAAAACATGCACATGCGAACACATAGTTCAAGTAACAAGTAACAATAACATATGTATAGGAATTAAGGTCAAAAAGTTCAAGTAATTCACAATTGATCATATAACACACTTGTTAAGGATACAGGAGCTCTCAAGAGTTAATTTCCACTTGCTTCGCCAAGACTCGATCCGATACCCCCTCGTGATGACACTCCGTCATCCAGGTAGGTATTAAGTCTGTAGAAACTTCACTTAATACTTCCTCCATCCACCATTCTACCCTCTCGGATCCGTAACCAAACACGCACAAAAAGAGCGATACTACACGAGTATGCCGAACAAGATCTCAAGAGATCAAGTTTTGTTTTTAAGAACAAGCACGAAAAGGGCGATACTCCACGAGTATGCCGAACAAGATCTCAAAAGATCAAGTTGTGTTTTGTAATAATCCCATGGTTCATCAAAATTCTCGACCAAGCCCATGCTGGCTCGAGTCGCAAGATTGGCCAATGAGATTTGGGCGTCCCCATAAGTCAAGGAGGTTCACTCCACTCGACAACACGACATGCACAAGTAAATGAGTATATTTTGCCAACGAGATTCACTCCAATCGACTTTGAAAATCAAGTTTAATGCAAGTAAAGTTTGAGTAAAGGAGAGCGAGTGTGATAAAGTACACACTCGTCTCACCAAGTGACATTCATGTATATAAGCAGATAAATCAAGTAAACACAACAAGTCATGCATTTGACACTCACCAATTCAAAAGTAATTGAGCGCGTAAAGTCTTTAGTTGTCCCTTCTGGGATTCTCTTCAAGACTCAATTGAGCATCTAAAGAAATAGTGACCATACATCACTCACGTAAACCCACTACCATGTAACACACAAGAAAGAATATCCACTTGTTTAGATTAAACCAAAGTCTCAAAAGACAACCTATTTTTCTCGAAAATCGAAGTTCAAAACTGATGGTTTAATAACACAAGAAAAACTGATTTTCCTTCATGAAATTGAGTTGAAAGCAATCAATTAACATCAAGAAAGAATAACGAGTTCTCAAAATTTCATTTTCTAAGAAATCGACAAATTTCAGCTTTACGTGTCAAACTTAGAAAAATAAGATCTTGCACTCAGTAGGTCCAAAATTGAACAATTTTATACCGTTGGAATCTTGATTCAAAGTACTAAAAATTACTAGAAAACACTCTTCCAAGATTCTAAATGGAAGACATTCAAATTTTAGCTCAAAGTGGCTGACTATAAGCACACAGGACAGTTTTAGTCTTATTTTTCGGCAAACTTTGGAAATTCGGCAAAATTCACAGAAAGTGAACTAGCCTTTGAAATTTGTAACTCATTTAGAATTCCAACCAAGGCTTAAGACACAAAAAATTAGAACTGAAATTGGATTTTGAGCATTGAGATATAGTAACTCAAAATTGGTCGCATTTTATAAACTGTTCAGTCATTTTCCAGATTTGAAAGGCTATTTTTTAAGTATTATTTGGCCATCGAATTGGCATTGAAAATATACCAAATTTGGTACACTAAATCTTCTATATATAAACTATATCTCTACCAAATTTCACACAAAAACTCACGTGGAAAGGCAGTTAACAAGACAACTGAAATTTGTGAAATTTTCAAAACAAATCTGCCAACTCAAGCTTCTCTTCCCTTTTTAAACACTTTGTATCATGAAGCCAATCATGAAACCAAGGTCCAAGAAACATTTCATAAGCAATTCTTAGTTGGTTGACATCAAAATCTCAAAATAAAACCTCTCACAAGCAACCAAACCAGTCGATCAGCATGAAAAGAGGGTTTTCTAGATTTGCTGCAGTTTACAAATTGCACCATATCTCACTCAATACAATTTAGAATTGAGAATGGTTTGTGGTGTTGAAAACTAAATTCAAAAGGCTACATTTCATCTGAACAAATCGTTCTGAAATTCAGTTTGCAAAGGAGAGAAAACGGAGCCAAAAATTGCAGTTTCTAACTTCCTCTCGTTTGGACTGACAGAATAGGACAGCTGAATTTGATCAGTCACTACAGATGACTCACTTCGAATTAGACGGTGCATGATACACCGTTAGAAAACTACAGATGTCTAGTTTTGAATACCAATGACAGCACTCAATTCCGATGTCCGGACAAAGAGATATGTTCGTTCAAAGAACACTGCTAGAGGACTACTGTTACACATTTTCCAGATTTTGTTCTTGCCAAAATTCAATTTTTATCCAACCAATCCAAATGATTTTTGGTAGAAACTTTATACACATCACACACAACATATATACATCAGTTTCAAGGTCAATTGAGTATCAAAAACTCGAAATTAAATCACTGCAAAAACAGGACAGATTCGTTCATACCTAACATCAACTTCCATCGGTTTCCTTTTCACTTACCTACCCAAATATCATCTTGTTTAACATATAATTACCTCAAATAATGATTATCACCATATCATTCCAATATATCCATTGTGGGATTTCATAGAGCCCTCTCCAACATTTAATCTCAAACCACAACAATAACCATGAAGCTACAAGCTTCCTAGCAAAAATAATCCCACTAAAGTTAAGATTAAGTGATCGGATGATTACCTCCTATATTTTGGAGTAAAATCAGAAATTTTACACCTCTAAAGCCTAAGAAAAACCGTGAGATGATGCTTCCTTCCAAGCTCAAGTGAATCTCCAAGTGGTTTTGTGGTTAGTTGCAAAGTTGGAGATGATTTGGAGCAAGAATAATGCAAGATGATGGAGAGCTTTTCTTCCTTCTTTTCTTGCTGTTATGGCCGGCCAAGATGAGAGAAAAAAGAGAGGTTTTGTGTGCTAAAACTTGGAGTGGAAGAATGTAATAGTAGGTATAGGTGTTGGGCCAAAAAGTCAACTCTTAATAGTGCACGCACGCGCGCGTTTTGTGTCCGTTTTCTCTCGGGTTTGTTTCACGTGTGCACTAAATCTCTATTGTACTTCCTTTAACATTATAATTATTCACTCTTAGTGGTCTAGAATAAATTTCTTAAAGTCCTCCAATTAGACGCACGCGTGAAAACGCGAACTTCCGACTCGCACGCGATCAAGCTCAATTTCTAAGAAATTCTTGTAATGATAATATAACTAACTAATACTAGGGTAATTAATCATAAAAATATCTATTTTAAGACTAACGCATGAGTTCTCAAATTTCCAAGGTCACTATACTCTCAGATCGAATATTGTCTCCAAGCGCGTATTCCCTATTCTTACTAAACGAGTTTCTGAAAATTAAATTTATTAACGAAACATTTTAAAAATATATGCAAGTCATAGTTCCATATAAATGGTTTTAAAATGGTTGAAATAAATTATTCAAAAAAGACGAGTGAATAAATATTTAAATAAACCAGTAAATTACGATAAAAATAAGAGAATTTTTAGGTCCTCACAGAACTAGCCTCTGAAATTTGTAACTGATGCGAATGAGCAAGTTGGCCATGGTGTTCACATAGGCCTGTGACACGTGCACAAGTTAAGAGGTTCAAAAAGTCACTTCAAGCCTTAGTTCATGCCGTATAAGCTCAAGAGAAACCAAGCTCAAGCATTGAAGGAATTGACTTGGAGGATCCTTGCAAGACTACTAAGATATTGATTACAATTGAAGGTGCAAGTGATCAAGCCTCAAAGGGAGGATTGGGTCTCTATTAAATAGCTCTTGTTAAGCTTAGCTTCGGCCATGTGGGCCTTAGGTCCAATAGTACTTTAGTTTGTCATTAAATTAGTTAATTAGTAGTTTAGCTTTCGGCCAAGAGAGACCCAATGGGCTGGCCAATTTTCCCTTAATGTTTTCCAAGCTTTATTAGGTTTAGTCAAGGCTATAAATAGCCCTAAAGCTAATGTTACATTTAGTTTTGCGATATTATTAATAAAAAAATTCCAAAATTTCGTTCAATTCTTTGTGGCGAATTCCTTAGCTTGTGAAAGCTAGTTTGAACATTCTAGAGTTGATTCTAGGATTGTTCGTTGACTTATCAATCAAACAAACACACTTGATTGTGACGTCCTCTACCGTTGAATTCACTCTTGAGTGGTCTAAGTTTGAATTCAACTCCGTCAATTCGCAACATGCTCCTCTAAGATCCAATTTTTGCATCCGCGTCTCACATCATTTGGTATCAGAGCAAGGTTAGAGGTATCATGTATATCCCTTTTTCTTGTTTTTGAGTCTTGAAATCATTGAGAGCCACCAAAAAAAAAAAGTATTGTAGATCGTTACTGTTCATCGCTACTGTAGTGGCACTATTCACTGCAGCGTACTGTTCATCCGAAATACTGTAGCGACACTGTTCATCCAAAAAAAAAATTTCTGTGCATAACTTGTGTTTCTTTCTTATTTGATGTCTTGTTATATTGTTCTTGAAGTCTTCTGTTGGTTTAGAGTTAAAAAAAAAAATTTGTGACGGCTAGGGTTTTTGCTCTTATTGTCGCATATCAATTAGGTTTGTTCCTTGTATTGTAATGTACCCAGATTGTTTTCATCCAATATTTGCTGTTCGTTTGTCTAGATTGTGGTCTAATTCTGGTTGGTTATTGTGTTGCTTGGGGTGTGAAAACAACTCAGCAAAAAGTCACCAAAAAAAAAAGTTTCACATACCTCATTGTTCTTGAGTCTTTGCTGGAAATTTTTCTTGGGAGGCTGCCGAACCTATTTTGCCCTTATTTCTTGAACTTTTGTGTTGCTTCTTGCAAAATTTGAATACCACAACTTATTTGGGGAAGTTCTTGAGCTTCTTGAACGAATTTCTTGAAGTTCTTGAACCACCAAAGGCTAATTTGGGGAGATTCTTGAAACCAAATTGTGGGGTTCTTAATACTTGAAACAATCTTCAATCTTGTCTTGGCGAATCTTGAAGCTAGAACCGAATTCAAGGAAATTTTTGGGACTGGAATTAAGTGCTTAAAATAATCTATTGAGCCACAAAAGAAACAAAAGAAAGAAAGAAAAGAAACGAAAAAAGGAAAGAAAAAAAGGGAAGAAAGATATTGGCTCTAGTTTCCTAATTGTGCACCAAGTCCCACCTTGACTCCAACTAATCCTAATTCTGTTGGGATTAATAGCAGCCAAGAACCCATCGGCCAAAGGCCCAAGTTCCCCTCCAACCGACCTAAAACAGCCCACCTTACACCCCAATTTCGTTGCCAAAATCCCAAAGCCAACCGCCACAACCTTGTGTGCCAAACCAGCCCGTAAATTGAATCGGTTGAGTATCACTTTGTGATCCAATTGACCTGCAATTTAAGGGCTGACCTATACAGCAAAATAGCAACCAAAATACCCCAAAAACCCTGATCAAAAGGCCCTGAAACCAGCTCCACAAAATTCCAGAAAATTTGGTCTTCAAGTAGAGTTTTCTAGGATTTTCAAAATTTCAGCCGTGAAGTCACTTGTCTTGCTTTCTTTTTGAGTCGTTAGTTGTTGTTAGCCTAATCTGAGTTTTAGGTCACATCTAGGTCATCATTCATCTCCATTCATTGCTACTATCGTGTGTCACTTATTGACTAGTCAAGAACAAACCTTACGGTGACGCATAGCTTGTTCAACCCGAGCAACTAGCAAGCCAAGGAATTGTTTGGTAAGACTATTAGAGAGTGATACACTTAAGTGAAACACGACCGTGAGTGACCTATACATTGTCCAAAAAATATAAAAAGAACAAAAAGAACAAAAAAAAATAGAGGAAGTCGCTTTGTTTTATTTTCTTTTGCAGGTGTACCTAAGCATGTCTAGTGGAGTTGGTGACCAAACAATGGACATTAAATTACACATGGAGCCCATGATGGAAGAATTCAAGCAAACTTTGGATGAAGCTTTCGAGCCTCTTCATAGGCGCCTTGACCGAATGGTGAATAAGGATGTCCAGAGGAGGGGTTCTCCACAGTGTCACCCCCACGTCCAATCTACCTCTTCAAAGTTAGTATATTCAAGGAGAAGGGAGGAGATTCATTCGACAACAAAGCATGCAAATACATTATCCATAGATGAAGGAGTTAGTAGAGTGTGGGAGACATATCAACAACTCCTCCAACAAAAACTTAAAAAAGAGCGAGTTGAGTGTGGTGGTGAGAGTGCACTTGAGGTAAAAGTTGAGGAATGTGAGTTAGAAAAATAGGTAAAAAAAATCTGAGGAGATAAGTGAAGCATCAAGTGAACTGATTGTGCATGGGAAGGCAAGTGTTTATAGTTTTCCTAACAAACTTAACTTTGCCTTGTTTAGTGTTTCTGCTTTTGTACAGTGTAGACACCAAATTTTTTATTTTTAACTTTATTTGTTTAATTAATTTAATAGATTTATTGGCTTCAATTCTAGAGCTTTTATTTTATTTTATTTTTATTTTAGTTTATTTTTTTTGTCTTCATACTGTTATATACTCAAAAAAAAAAAGGAAAAGCCATGCAACGCAGCAGATGTATAAAAGATACCATTTTCCACGGATGATTTAGCTTTCCTCTCTTCCAAACATTCGGCCGCCTCATCCCCTTGGATTTTTATCAAAAGCCTTCCGGACACAATAGCCATCGGATGGCCAGGGAGAGGCATTGAGCTGAGATGGTTTAGAAACCATTGAGATGAGGGTTTAAGTTGGTCGTGGGGTATAAAAAGAAACTGGGGGTTAGGTGTAATGGGGAGCACCGGAATGACGGCTAAAAATCTGAAAAAAAAGAGGATCTAGGTTGGCGGCTGGTTTAAGTAGAAAGGCCGAGAGAAAGAAAAGAAAGACAGAGGGAAAGGCAAGTGAGATAGAGAGAGAACTGGGGGTGGACGGATAGGAGAGAAGCTAATGATGGCTGAGGGAGAGTTTTTGGAGGATCTGGGTGGCGGCTAGTGTGAGAGATAGAGTGGGAGAGGCGAACCAGCAAGAGGTGACGGCTGAAAAGCAAGAAAACGAGAGGGAGAGCTAGGAGAATGAGAGCGGCTGAGAAAACTAAGAAAACTAGAGAGAACTGAGAGGTTGAGGAAGGAAAAAACCAGAAGAACTCCAGATTTTGCGTTGCCTTCATCAGAGCTAGTAGCAGGTCCCTTTCGATTTCTGTGAGAAGCGATCATCTTCCAAGCTCGCGGGTCTCCATTTTCCTCACGTTAAGATTTTCAAGGTAATCTTTTTCTTTTCATCTTTCTCTGCTTGCACATACTTCTCCTCCATAACCAAAAGTTTCGATCTTTGATTCTGTGCTCATGATTTGTCTTCTTTCTTTCGGTTCTTTCATTTTCCATGCGTTGATTGATTTAGATTTGGGCTCCATATCACTGCCTCTGAGCTTGTTTTGTGGCCTGTGGCAAGTGCGATAAAGTACACTCTTGCTCGATCAAACAAATTACATATCATTAAATCACATTGGTCAAGTATTGAAAACAAGTGTCTAGTTCAATCAAGTATTTGGAAGCACTCACCAAAGGTCTAGTGCCTCTTAAAAGTCACGTTCATGTCCAACTCTTTGGTTGGAGTCCAAATCTGCGATAAAATATCATTTATGAATGTAAAACTCTCTAGAGTTCAAAACATAAGAGTTTCGCTTCAAGAAAATTAGGTAAATGCAACTCGTTTAAGTAGTATTCAAGATACTTATTCCAAAAACTTCATGCTCGCTCGTTTAGTTATGATCAAGAAGTGATTTAGACTTTAGAAGTTACACTTGGTATCAAAGACCGGGAAAAATCGTATTTTGAAAGGGTCGCTACTTTCACTTTTTAAGGGTATGAGTTCCGGTAAAATTTTAGCTTATATACCCTGACTAAAGAAAACTCGAATACCATAGGCTATCCAAGTCCAACTTGACCTCAAATCCTTATTCAAGTCGCAACTATTTCTACATAGCCCTTAAGTGAAAATTTGGGCAGTACGCCCTTTTTGTTTACCTATTTTCCAACCATTATGGCTTCGTTGTTTTTCTTAATTCAGCCCCAAAACACATACAAATAATCAATCTCATCACAATAGCCGTTCAATGGCTCAAATCATCCAAGTACTACACATGTATAATAATCCAATCGGAAATCATGTTTTGAAGGCAAAAGGCTAAATGGCAGATTCGATATCTTATAACATTTTAGTCACAACTAAAGTTACGTTTATCAGATTGGGGTGAAATTTATACCATTTCAAAGCTAAGACAAAGGAATAAAACTTTCATGAAGGCCACTCAATCCAGTTCACAATTGATCTAGGCCAAAAGTACAGATTACAGAACCAGAAGGTCCTTGTCAGTACGGTTGTCAGTACTGAATTCAAATGACAATAACTCAGGCTACACAATTCCTTTTGAGGTGTTTTTGGATGCGTTGGAAAGCTGAAACATAGGGCTAAAAGTTTTGTGTTTTGTCCAAAGGCTGATTTGATACGGATCAAGGTGAAAAATGAGGCCAATATTGTGAAATTTCAAAACTGTCCATGAAATGAGGCTTTTGGCAGTCAGGGGGTATTCCGGTCATTTCACATGATACAGTGCTTAGATTGAGCTGAAATTTACAGACAGCTATATAGCATCATTTCCTACAACTTTCATGTTTTAACCCAAGCCTAATTCGGCCTCTAACATACACGAATAAAACTGGTCAGAACAGAGCAGGTTCAAATCTGGAATTTAATACATTCAAGGTATAAACTTCACATTTCTAGCTTGAACCACTACTCCAACTTCCTATCTAAATTTATTCACATCATATTATATATAATCAACAAGAAACACAACTCAAACCCTAACTCAAAATCCACCATAATCATCAAAACTACGTAAATAACTATCATTAGCCAAGAATTTAAGTTGCTACACAACTTAAGCAAGATTAAGGGAAAGAAATAGGATGGACAGCCATAATACCTCACTAATATGCTTGTAAAAGAAATCCACCACCTCTCCTTGTAAAACTTTAAGCACACCGAGCTTCCCAAGTACTCAAAGAAAGGATTAATCGGTTTAGATTCTTGATTTTTCACTCAAATAAGCTAAAATCCCAAGATGAAATGAGGTTCTCTCCTCCTGTTTTTCTCCCCTAAAATTTCAGCCAAGCTCAAGAAAAATGGAATAAAATGGAGCCAAGAAGAAGATAAAAAGGAAAGAAACTCATTTGGTCAAAGTTCCATGGATTGCCAACAAGTGTCAACTCAAGATGGCTTTTTATTTTTTTTTCTTTTCTCCCTTTCTTTAGTCCAAGATTTTGACTGCTTTAGGTGATATTTTAGGGCTGATTTTGCTCAATTAATAACAAGGGGATTAAGGTAATAAAGTAGTGTTCAAGTAGTGCACTCATTCAGTAGCAAACGGTGCACGTCAGTTCAAACCGATTTTCCTTAAATCACGCGTACTAGGGTTTTAACATATGATTTACTAACTTATTATTATCACTTCTAATTACACACTTAATATCATCTAAAACTCACTCTTAATCACTAAATTTAATACACACTCCATACCGAATAATCACACTTCCAAAAAACGTAAAAACCCTAGTTTACCTTAACGATGGAAGTAAAGGGAAAACCCTTGGTTCTATGATTAATTGTAACTATTGAGGAAGTGAATAAGTAGTAAAGCTATTGTAAAATAATGGATTCCAAATAAAAGGGAATTTTTAAGAAAATGTGAGGCATTTTACAAGTCCTCACAATCACACTACCAAAATGCACACCAAAACCCTAGTATGCACAAAACCCCTAACTTATGCTCTTCCTTTAGAAAAATTATAACTTGAGTTATAAATATCAAAAATTTATATAACTTGGCTTGTTAAAAACTAGACTTCAAATACTAAGAATCTTTAGAAGACACCTCAAAGAGATTTAGTTCATAAGTTGGTCCAAATTGAGCCATAAACTACTATAACATTTCTATGTTTACTTGTGCAAGGCAGAATTTTCAATCAACTTTGTCAATTTGCAAGAATTTATGAACATTGAATCAAACTCTAAATTTTACATCGTAGGAAGCTCTTTGAGTCTAGTTTTAAACACAATAAATGGAACTTAATTCCGACTTTCCTATACGAAGTTATAGCCAATTTCCCAAAACTACGCAGAGCCTCCTGCGAAAATTCTAGATTTTCTAACAACTTGAGATTATGAAACTTTTATTAACAAAATTCACTCCCTTGACTCAAATTCAACCATTAAAGCAACCAAGAATCAAACTGTAGACACCAAATTTTTATTATTTTTAATTTCATTTTTATCATTTATTATTTATTTATTAATTGAGTTAGATTCATCATTTTCATTTTGTAAGATGTTAAAAGTGGCTTTAATTCTCTTAAATTTGGTTTGAAAATTGTTAACTTATTTTTAATTGATTTTTGAAGAAAAATGAAAATGACAAAAAGTAAGGGAAAATGTGTGGATAGGTGGAAGTGTGCATGTTGAACAAGTGTACAAAATAATCATTAGACTAGTGTCTAAGGAATTATAAGACAAGTGTATAGGAGGTAGGTGTTAAGGACACTTGGAGGTTAAGGGGGGTAACAAAACAAGCTAGAAAAGCGGATTGAGGGGAGAAAGCCACGGAAAAAAAAAAAGAAAAACTAGAGGAAGCCGATAGTGAGAGAGGCTTGGGGGAGCTACGGCTAAAAACAGAAAAAACAAATGAAAACGCGAGAGAGCTAGGAGGAGACGATCGGAGGGGCGGCTAGGTTTTGGGCATGAAGGTTTCAGTGAGCTGGGAGAGAAAGAATCAAAGAAGAAGAGCGCGAGGGATAGAAAGGAAAAAATAGAGAAATAAAGAAGAAAACCAAAAGGAGGGCTCCGTCGAAGCAAAGCGGAGAGAAACAGAGGGGTAAGAAAAACTGGGGGGCGGACAGAGGGCTCTGGGCTAAAAAGAAAAAGAAAAACTAAGCAAGGCCGAAGGGAGGAAAGGGGAAGACGTTGGCAGGGGAACGAAGGAAAAACTAGAAAATCTGGGAATTATGAAGAAGGTTTCGTCTGAGGGGAAGCTTGTCGGAACAAAAAAAAGAAAAGACAGAGGTGGGGTGACTAAGCTCTGGAGAACGGCTAGGGTTTCGGCTAGAGAGAAACAACAAGAAGAAGAGACTGCCCCTGTTCCTTTCGTACACCGCCGCCCACCCCAGATCTCCTCCTTTCCTCACGCCGTCAGCCCAGGCCGCCACCAGTCCTCATCCGCCACTGTTGCTGTCCGCCATCACCACCTTTCAACTCCCACTGCCATCGCTGCCACCATAGCCATCGAAGCAGCAGGGGTTTCTACTGCCATCTCCACAAAGCCGTCTACCATCAGCACTTCCAGAGCCAAATCACAACTCAGATATGTCCACTACACCGACAAAGCCCTCAAATCTCCGGAAATGGGAAATGGCAGCGGCCACCAAGGCAGCTACAACCGGCCGATTACTTGCTCCCTCCGTCGACCACCATCGGCGCCACCCCCCTCCAGATTCAATTCGACTTCAGAAATTAAGAGCCCTGTAAGTTATCCTCTTTAAATTTCAGTTCTTCTCAAACTTTTGAAATGGGTCTGCCGTGGCATTATTTTAGTGCAAATCCCCTGTTAATTAGCCTAAATTTCTGAATATGTATGCTAATCGGACCGAATTTCCCTGGTTTGCCGACAATTTTGAGGTTGATTGTAACCCCATTTGAGCTGAGAATTGATGATGATTTTAATGCCCAGTTGATGTTCAATGAAATGCCTAGTTGAAAGTTCCATTTGAAGACAATTTATCTGCATTTTAACGTATGAGGAAAATGGATATTCAGCAAGTTATTGTTTCTTAGGGCAGAATGAACAGTTTTTGAGAGATTTCGAAATGCCTGTGCTTGCGCCTTTTCTGTCTTTCTGTCTCTTATCCTTTCCTTTGTATAAATCCGAATTTCATCTTGAATTTTTTCTGGTGTTTGTCGCCTGCGATGAAGACCGAGATGGTAGTTTGATTTTTTAGCCTGTTTAGAAAAAAGTTGCGTTTCTGATTTGCATGGAACTTTTAGAAACTATATCTTGACCTTAGTTGTGTCTAAATTTAGTATGACCCAAAAGCTTTTGTAATGAAATCAATTTGGCCCTTTTAAGTCTTAGTCCTCCTTTTGTATTTTAGTGAGTTGTTGGGTAGATTAATTCTAAGATTTATGGAGTGATTAGGTTCTAATATTTTTTAGTTATCTTATTATTCTGATGGGTCTAACAAAGATTAGTTGAGAGTTGGATTAGGTTTAATTTCATTGAGTTTTGATGGTGGGTTTGTCCATTTTTGATTGGGTCTTGGTTGTTCGTTTCCTGGGTTAGTAATTTGAGCTCGAGAGTTAAAGCCCATGCATTTTGCTGGGTTTTACTGGATAAAAATAATAGGCTGGCCCATTCCATTTGCTTTGGATTTTCAAATGGGTTTGGAAAGTTTCGGCCCAAGAAATAAATAAAAATGGCCCAATGGCCTGTTTGATTAAGAATCTGGTGATTGGATCTGCGAATCAGTCCCTGGATTTTTCCTTAACTATACTGTGGCCCTAGAAACTTTCATTTTCTTTCAATTGGGTCCCAATTTAATTGCAAATAGGTCCCTAAACTTTATTTTTCTTTAATTTTGACCTCAAAACTTTGTTAATTTTTGCAATCAAGTCCTTTCTTCTTTTGACTTCTTACATGTGGGTTGTTTATATGACTTAAGTGATTCATTTTTATCTTTTATGATTATTTGTTAATTAAAGTGATGCCTTGACCTTTTCTTTGTATTTTGGAGGGTAAATAAGTGACTTCACTTCATTAGAGCCCCAACTCAAGGGAGGTACACCCTATCCCTTATTTTGACTTATTTGATCCTATGTGCACTTATGTGAAATTATGTGTGAAATTGCATGCTTCTTTTTCTTTTTGTATATTCTCATTATATTTGTTCATTTAGTTGCTTTATTTGTTTTAATTTTGTATATTTATTTTAATTTAATTTGTAATTATTTGAGAGGACAATTGAATGCCACAATTGTAATAGTTAGGTTCTTATATCATTTTATTCCTTTCCCCCCCTTAGATTGTAGTAGAGTTCCCCGAATGTAATAGTTAGGGATTTATTTGCTTTATTTGTCTTGTGTGTTTTTGCATGCCTATGTGTTATGTGTTACTCGCTTTCCTAGGGTCTTGCATCTAGACAACATGCTTATGTGTTATGTGCTATATGTGATTTATGTGTTTATTTGCTTTATTAGGCTTTACATGATTTATTTGATTGTAATGAATGTGTGACGTTACCACACTAATCCAACGCTAGTCGTGGCCCCCCTTTCCCGTCACCACACTAGTCCAACGCTAGTTGTGGCCCTTCATTCCGATTTTTCACTAGTCCAATGCTAGTAGGAATTCATAGATATGGGTTAGTCCAATGCTAGACCCTTAGGGACCTCCCTCGCTAGATCATGTTTGTATGATTACATTACACTTCATGCATATTTTTCCATTTTTTAGGATCTTTACCATTTTCACATAATATTTCCCCCTAATAAAATATCCCTTATCCCTATGTATATATAACATTTAGATTTTGCATCTCATTTAGGAAATTAGGGGGTAGATTAGTGCATTTTTTGCTCGATTAGACTAGAGATAACCCCTTGAGTATGGGATATGGACGAGTTTGGCTTTCTAACCTTAGCACGCTCGTATTCCCTCAATTCAAGGGAAAATTGAGTCACGAGCATTAGCTTCCCCGCACCCATTATGATGCATTCCTTTACGTCATGCACATTTGTATATTATTATTTTCTTTACTTTTTCTTTCTTTCGAGTCTCATGACTTGCATTATTCGTGACTTCTTCAAAGAGTCTTTATTGGGCATCACAATTAATGTGATTGGCACCATTCGAGCTTTTGAAGAGAAATTTCGACCCTCTGATACCCTCTTAGATCTAGGGTTTGCATGCATATAGTACATCCAAATGTGATAAATTTTAAGGTTAAAATAAGAAAATCTTTGACTAAATCGCGGAACTAGCCTTGGCTAGGTTGAAAGGGTGCCTTGGATTCTTATCCTTGCCTTCCCTTTCTTCAAATGTGACTTCCGAATCTTTTTCTCTAATTTTCGTAGATTTGGAGTCGTTTAAAAAGGGTTTTCTACGTTTTTTCTTTAAAAAATTCATTTTTAGGTGACTTGGTACACCTTAACTCTATACCAAGTGGCGACTCCATTTTTCATTCAAAAAACCCTTTTTAAACTATATTTTGGGTCAAATCGTCGCATTTTCATGTCCCATTTAGACCCATGTTTTTCATTTTCTTCTTCAATCAAAAATTCATTTTTCAATAAAAATTGAATCAAAAGCTATTTTTCTAAACTCGTTTATTTATTTTTCTTCTATTTAAAAATGGGGCGCGACAGCTGGCGACTCCACTGGGGACTTAGAGAGTCCGAGCAAATTTGATTTAGTCAATCTTTTTTTTCCTTTAACCTTTTCATATATCGCATTTGGATGTTTAGGGTTGCATTTTTCTTTTTAGGATTTTTTACATTTCACGCATATCAACTCACTCCCTCGCCCATTTGTGTACGATTAATGTGATGGATGGATGGTTTATGTGAATCTCGTGCTTTGCATTGCACTTGGGTGGAGGGATATTACCCTAGAGCCTCGCATTGGTTCTCGATCCCTCCCCTCCAAAAAGGAGCACTAGCATACGTGCATACGCTTTATTATTTATCCCACCTTTATTTTTCTTTTAGTGGCTTGTCACGCCACTCCACCCTATTAGGATTAGGAGACCCACTTGGACGTGTGATCGCGACACGACGTGTGCGTAGCATGATCTGAGGGGTCACTCAATCTTCCACTTTAAGCTTTGGGTTGATAGCCTTTAGCTTTTAGTCGAAGGTTGAGGATTTTTGATAGATTCACCCAGACATGTAGCTGTGACACGACGTGTGCGTAGCAATGTCTGGGGAATCGCTCAAGCCACCGACAAAGAACCTTGGGATTGATGACCCTTGGTTTCCAAGTCTGAAGGCTCGGGACCTAAAACCTATCGAGTCTAGATGCATTAGTGAACCATTACCTCATGCATCCATGGTAGTTTACCGAGGGTAGAGTCTGCCTTACCCCATTAGGGACACTATTCAAGAGGGGAGGGATCCAACCCCTCTATTCCTTTTATTGTTTTATATCTTTGTATTATTTTGATGCAAATGTGTTATGTGTATTTATCTGATTGAACTAACTCTTTTTTATTTTGGCTTCATTGCATTCATAAGCTCTAGATAATTAGAGTCCTGGCATGGTACTCTCTAGGAGCCTACCCTATTTGATGTGACACGTTTAAATTCAATGTTTTGCATTTGCAGCATGAATACATTTCATTTTAGGCTCACCCCGGCATACTAAAAGGGGATTCCCTTTAGGTCATGTTTCCTTTGTGTACTGCATATTTACGCGCTTTGATAAACTGGCATCATGCATCCACCTTAGAGGGAATGCCATTTAGGGGATCCCGTGCTAGGATTAAACCGCCCTGTGTCTCGGATATATAATCCAATGAGACTTGAACATTTATATTTCCTGTACCATCCAAAGGGGTAGTGCACGAGATAAGGTAGGATCCGATCATTTTCAAGAGCGATCTTTGGAATATGAGCGTCTAATAATCACTTTTTGGCCATTTTATTAAAGTTGGTAAAAATCCCTTGCTTAAAGGACATTAATTTGAGGTAATTCACAAATGATTCCTCATTATTGAGACGATAAATATATTGAGGCCAAATCTTGATTTTAGGAGGCTCATAGACTAATGCATCGCAATGAATTTTTGAAAATTACCAATGGGTAGACAATTCAATCAATTTTTGAATAAACCATCAATTTCAATCAATTCATTTGATCAATTTACCCTTTTTGGGTGATCTGGTCGATTTTTTAATAAATCATCTGTGAGAGCCCGTAATTTTCTTAAGTACTAAGTTTTATTTTTTTCTTTTAATTGCACGTTTTTCCACCTTTTATTTATTTGAAAAATTGTGAAAATAATTTTTTATGAGTAAATATAGTTTTTAGATGATTTTCTAGTATTGGTTAGTTTTTGAGAAATTAAGAGCGTATACCGGACGTGGGACCCACTAGTGCGATAAGTGTGGTAAATGTGGTTCATTTGGAGTAGCTTTGTATACATGGTTTATATTACATGGTGTTATGAGATAATTAGGGGTTTGGTTAGTTCATTAATTCTTGCAAGACAAAAGAAATGAGATAAGCTTGGAATGGACACATGTTGCCTTGATATTGGAGCTTGACATTTGACTAGTCTTTCTTTACCTTTACTAAACCAATTTTGACCAAAATTTGTCTTTCATTTTCACCTTCTTGGCCGGCCAACTCTAGAGAGAAAAGAAAGAGAGCTCTTCAATTTTTGCTCCCTTTTCTTGCCAAAATCTTGTAATCCAACCATTTATTTCTTAAATTCCTCCATAAAACTTACTTGCTAGGAGTGATTGAAGTGCTTGGTGGTTTTTGTTTGGAGGGAGAGACTCTCATCTACCTTGTATCTAGTGTTTGTAAGGTAAGTGGTTAAGAAATCGTTTCCTTGTTGGATATGAGGTGAAATTAGTAGGTGTGGTAGTTGAACAAGTGATTTTTTGGATGATTTCATGACTTATGGTGAAGATTGGTGACATTTTCTATTTAATCATGAATTTTCTGATTTAATATGATTCATATGTTATGGCTTTGTATGATGATTGGAAATGATATTGAAGGAAGCTAGGAGGTGGAAAGTGTGGTTAATTACAAGAAATTTCTGTTTTGGAAAGAAAATGGGAAAGTTAGGATTCATTATCTTACATTCTGTCCGGTTTTATTGCACCATGTTAGAGGCCGAATTGGCCTTGGCCTAAAACATGAAAGTTGTAGGGAAATATTTTAGAGGTCCTACAAAATTTCAGGTCAATCGGAGTAGCGTAGCTTGAGAAAAGTCGAAATTACCCTTGCTGTCCTGGTTTTACCCGAATGTGAGAATTGCGTCTGTAATTGGTTATTTTGGTTGGGATTGCTTCGGAATTAGTTGTTGAGGTCTTCTGATGAATTGTATCCCTGTTTCTTAGCTTTCGGATGGCTTTGGAATTTCTGGATTTGGACTTAGGTAGCCTGTTTTATGATGTTTGCACCAGAATACGATTTGTGAATCTGTTTTTCCGGTTCTGGTGTAGTATCTTGCATTTTTGACCTAGTTACACTCGAAACTGGATAGAGTTGCCTTCTGGAACATTGTAGCCCTATCTCTTAGCTTCGAAACGGTGGGTCTTGCACCTTCATCCGATAATCATAGTGCCTTTGGTGCCAAAACCGCAAAATGATGTCAAAAACTGTTTTGCTTTTCAGGGTTAAAGCTTAACTCCATTTCCGGATTTTCTGGTTTCCTCTAATGCTTATGTATGCTTATGGAACCTTCTTTCGGTAGTATTTGGCATTGGTTTATGACTTGTAATCGAGTCTTATTGTGCTTATTGGAATATTTTAGGGCTTGACTTTCATTTCCGGTCATTTTCCTAGCTAAATTCTATACTTGAATGACTTTAAGCCTAGTGAACGGCTTTTGGAAATGAGATTATTTTGTGTGAGATGTTGGGACTGATTTGAGGAAATAATGAAGCCATTAATGGCTGGAAAATATGTAAACACAAGGGATTTGCTGCCGAAATTTTACTTGAAGGCTAGTTGGATTCCGACTTGTCTTTGGTCCAAGTACTTTTTGCCGCAAAATTTTATAACCCTTTTTAGTTTAGTTTTGCGTTTGGTTTGTGAAACCCTAGATATTTCCGTCCATCAGTCCAAATGCCCCGTTTCGCTTTAAAGTCATTTTTATGCGTTTTACTCATCATTTATTGGGTTTCTTCGATTTCACCTAATTGGTTGCGCTATATTCTTTCTCGTTGAATCTTAGGTTTTCTCGGTGATTAAGGATACTATCCAGAAGGATATTTTGCACGTTATTTTGCATAATTAGGTGAGTGTTCCTTGTTTGTTGTATTTTCTTGACTTCATGACTTGTATTATTGGTTGATAACATGTTAAGTGCTTTCAATAATTAGCCAAAACGAGTTTTCTAGGCGAGTGTGTACTTTATCGCACTCAGCCTAAATGATTGTGAAATTTCAATGATTGAACGATTGAAATGTTACTTGTGCATGAATGTAAGCCTTTTGGCTGAACTGACCACTGCCCCTTGTTACCGATCGACTCGAGCCAGAAGCGGAGTCGGTCGGGCGATATGGTGACCTGGGTGAACGTTTGGTATACTCGAGTATTATCTTGTAGGTTGGTGGAGCCTGGCCAATTTTCAGGAGGGGGTGAATGAAATGAACGAATGAACGAACGAACGAGGGTTTATTTACAAAAATGAAATTTTCAAATGATTGGAGGAATAAGGGGAAATGTCAGGAGAACGAATGGATGATCGAATGAATTGCTCCCTGTGAGCCGTATCCTTTTAATGTATGTGTTCTTATTGCTTTCCATGCTAAATGTTTCTTGAATTATTGATTATTGATGGTCAATGTATTGGCTTTGTTGTTTAATTACATGTTCGGAACCTCACTGAGCTTTTAGCTCATCCCTTTAGTTTTGTTTTCCTTATCAGGGGAAGGCGAGCAAGGGCGAGAGCTCTGTATCAACTGGCTGGGTCTAGTTTTGGTTTTGTTTTGGTTCTCGCCCTAATGCTTGGCACGGGCTGGTTGTATGGTGACTTGAGAACTTTTGTATTCTCGAAGGTTGTACTTCTTTCTGAGATAGTAATGTATATAAGTTTTGTTTTAAGTTTTGGACCCTCGTTTTGCTCTTTCTTGTGGTTCTATTTCTGATTTATGTGAGTGAACGACTGAGTCCCGGCGAGAGCTGGGCAGGCGGTCCGCTGAACCCTCTGGTTCGCCTAAGGGGGAAGTGGGGCTGTCACAGGTGGTATCAGAGTTTAGGATTCCGATCTCTGTAGTGTATCCTAGGCTAAAGTTTAGGATGCCGGACTGTGGGATTTGATTTGATTTGAAAGTTAAGTAATTGAGGGATAAAACCTATAGCTGCTTCGTATTAAGTGCTCGTTCGAGCGTAAGCTATGAATTGCAAATGTTTTAGGCCTTAAATCTCTTCTGTGGTATCTGAGGATCATAGATAGGTACGTCGGGTAGGAATTTCAATTGTAGATGATTTACTCTTGGGACTGACCAGCTCGAGAGATGAATTGTCTTATTTCGGATTTTTGTGCCCGAGTACTCCAGAGTTGAGGCGGTGTTAAGTATGTGGGATTTGCGCTTTGAGAACCTGAACAGGTTTTGTTTGGCTAGAATAAGACAGGAGGTCAAGGGACAACTAGGTTAGTTGATAAGTGACGTGAGAGACCGGACGGGGTTATTTGACTGCGACCGGGATGATATCACCTTTACTTTTGATTTGCTCTTATACCGTTATAACATGACATTGGTTTGAGTATTTGTGCATATGATTATTTGTCTAATTTGACATGTATTGGTGTATTTGATTGTCTACCATCTTGATACATGGTGTGTATATGTGTATATGTCTTTGGTGTTATTGGTGTACTAGAATTCGATTACTTTTGTCACTTTACTGTATTTATTCACTGAATTACCTTTTTGGGGAAAAAAAAGAAAAAAAAAGAAAGAAGAAAAGAAAAGAGAAAGAGAGGGAAAAAAACATATATATGGAGGGAAGACGTAGTCGCGGACGTGGTGCTAAGCGAGCCCAGGGACCAAAGGTGGAAAGGGAAACATCGGCGGAGCCTGTACCAGGACCAAGGGTTGAAGCCGGAGACCAGGTGGCGACGGCCATTCAACAAATGACCAATATTCTAGCACGGTTGGTGGACCAACAAGGTCAAATGCCCATGCATCAACCCCAAAACCCTGAAATAGGAGAAGATCGGGCCCTTGAGAGGTTTCAAAAGTTTGCACCTCCAAAATTCGCTGGAGGGCTTGATCCGGACATCGCTGAACAGTGGTTAGAGGCCATGGTGAATATATTCACAACTTTGAACTACACTGAACAGAGACAAGTGAACTTTGCAGTGTTTCAATTTGAAGGACCGGCCCGGGCATGGTGGAACGTAATTAGAGCAAAGTGGGAAAGAGAACGGACTGTATGGACGTGGGCAAACTTTGTAAGAGAATTTAACGAGAAGTACCTCCCACCTCTAGTCCAAGAAAGGAGGGAGGACGAATTTATTCGACTACGCCAGGAGACCTTAAGTGTGGCTGAATACGAAACAAAATTTACCAAACTATCCAAGTTTGCTTCCGAATTAGTAGCCACGGAACCGAGAAGAGTAAGGCGGTTCATACAGGGATTGAACTTGGACATCCAGGAGGCGTTAGCAGCGGCGCAAGTGAATACCTTTACGGAGGCTCTGGATAAAGCCCAACGAATTGAGAATGCTAAAGCACAGATAAAGGCCTCTCAAAATCGGAAAAGGGGTACACCTGGTAGTGTGACTGGGGAACCAAGTGAATCGATAGTCCCTTCCAAAGTGCAGAAAGTGAACCTTTTGTCCCATCCACCATGGACAATAGGAGCGCTAGATGAACGATCTACAAAAGGAAGTCAAGCAGGCTATTATCAAAAAAGCCAACAAGTGGCTTCTTCCTTGACTTGTGGCTACTGTGGAAAAGCCAATCACACTGAGAGTGATTGTTAGAGGAAAGGGCGGAAGTGTTTGATTTGCGGAAGTGGTGACCACCAGGTTAGCAACTGTCCGAGGAAACAGTCACATGAAAGTGGTCCTCAGCGACTAGAGGGCACTATATTAAAACAAGCGAATGAAAGAGGGAACCGAACAAAAGTACCGGCAAGGGTATATGCTTTAGACAACCAACAAGCTCCTGAGCCATCTGAAGGTAAAATTTTGAGGACAAAATTTCCTTAAGGGGGAGAGAGTGTGAGAACCCGTAATTTTCTTAAGTACTAGGTTTTATTTTTTTTCTTTTAATTGCACGTTTTTCCATATTTTATTTATTTGAAAAATTGTGAAAATAATTTTTTATGAGTAAATATAGCTTTTAGATGATTTTCTAGTATTGGTTAGTTTTTGAGAAATTAAGAGCGTTTACCGGACGTGGGACCCACTAGTGCGATAAGTGTGGTAAATGTGGTTCATTTGGAGTAGCTTTGTATACATGGTTTATATTACATGGTGTTATGAGATAATTAGGGGTTTGGTTAGTTCATTAATTCTTGCAAGACAAAAGAAATGAGATAAGTTTGGAATGGACACATGTTGCCTTGTGATTGGAGCTTGACATTTGACTAGTCTTTCTTTACCTTTACTAAACCAATTTTGACCAAAATTTGTCTTTCATTTTCACCTTCTTGGCCGGCCAACTCTAGAGAGAAAAGAAAGAGAGCTCTTCAATTTTTACTCCCTTTTCTTGCCAAAATCTTGTAATCCAACCATTTATTTCTTAAATTCCTCCATAAAACTTACTTGCTAGGAGTGATTGAAGTGCTTGGTGTGACGACCCCACTTCTCCCAAGGGCGAACCCAAGGGTATCGGCGGGCCGCCTGCCTAGCTCGCGCCAGGACTCAAAACTTAAAGTTCGAAAGAGCACTAAAAACAATATATACAACCCCAAAAGAGTTATAATTACATTCTCCAAAAGTACCTGCTCAAACTATTACACCCTTATAATTACAACCAAAACTAAAAGGTAGACCCTAAGGAGGGTCCTTATACAAACCACCACAATAAAAACAAACATCCTAATTGTCCAACTATGACAAACCAATACTAGTGTAAGTGCCCATAAGTCCCCGCGTCGGCCCCTGCTAAGGAAAACAAAAGGAACGGGGTAAGCTATATGCTTAGTAAGTAAACAGGGGCAAAAGCGTAAATGTCACGTAACCACAGTTACTCAATAAGAGTAAAGCAAAAGCAGAAAAGTAACATCACATAATAAGGATACAGGTGGCTCCAAAGCCAAGTCGTTGCCATGCGTGATCTCCTGTCGACACTCCGTCGACCATACATAAGGTCCGTAGAACTCCACTTGTACACCCACCGAACACCTTATCACCCTCACTGGCCAGTCACCTCACAAACTTGCCCAGGCGAACGAAATCACAAACTTGAGCTTGAGTCACAAGCTCGGGTCACAAAATTGGTTCACATACTCAGCGAACCGGGTTCACAAACTTGGTGACCTCAAACCAAGTTGGACTGACTTCGACCAATCCCTAACCGGCTCGAATAGTCCATCTAGGTATTGAGTTCAACCTCAAACTCACAAAATTCACAAAATTATTCAAAAGTCACCCTGAGCCACCAGCTCAAGGGTTTTAGTTCCAAAATTGCTCATATACATAAGCCATGTACAAATATGTGTGCAAATTAGGGTTTAGAGCGAGTGCGATAAAGTACACCCTCGTCTAAGTACCCTCTTCATACATATCGAAACACATAAGCAACTAACATACAAAAGCGGCCTGAATACTTACTCAAAAGACAAAAGTAGTACAAAAGCGGAAATCACTTCGTTGGTTGGCTAGTAGTGGGCCCCACCGGCTCCGCCTAGTTCACCACCGTCTGAAATCGAAAATTGTGTCACAATATATCACAAACAGCTACTCACACACGTAAAACAAGCAAAACGGCAAAATTGGCACGCGCAAGTGCGAAAACGGCAAAAAGGGGCACACGCGCGCGCGCGGAACGGCAAACGGGACGGCCAAATCGGCCATCTTAAACCGTTTTGGTCGAAAGTTAGGCTAGGGGTATCGGATCAAGGTGAGCAAGACACCGTTTCGAAGCTATGAGAAAGGGCTACAATTTTCGTGAAGACATCTCAACCCAGATCTCAATAGGTATAGGTCAAAAAGGCACGAAATAGTGCCAGCTGTTTCATGGCAAGTTACCAAACATGCCCTGTTTGCAAGGCCGTAACTCACGGTTCAGAAATCGAAATCAAGAAATTCCAAAGGCGTTAGAAAGCTGAGACATAAGGCTAAAACTTTGATGTTTTGGCCAAGACCTGAATCCACTCAGAACAGAACAAAAATCGAGTGTCAACGTACCCGTCAGAACTGTCCAAATACAAGGCAGTTCTGACGAGCGTTATTGTTTTGATCATAACAGGAGCTACGGAACTCGGTTTTCGACGTACTTTATACCGTTTCGAAGCTGAGGCCAAGATCTAAATTTATTATGAAGGAGTCGACACCCAGATCGTATGGAATCAGAACGGAAAAATGCACGGCAGAAACTGAAATTCAAAACGTACACAAACGGACGTCTAAAACAGGTCTGAGGGTTTTGTCTATAACTCAGAATACATTAATCCGTTTGACCTGAAATTTTACAGGTAGATTCAGCACTTAAAAGGCTACAACGTTGAAGAAGGCCACTTAACCCAGTTTCGAGTGTAACTAGGTCAAAACTGTAAGATACTAAACCAGAATCGTAAAACAGGTGAACAAACCGTAACCTGGTGCAAACAGCATAACTCAGCCTACTTAAGTCCAAATTCAGAAATTTCAAAGGCATACGAAAGCTTAGAAACAGAGCTACATTTCATCAGAAGACTGGAACGACCAATTCTGAAGCAATCCTATCCAAAATCACCAATTACAAGTGCAGTTCTTACATTCGGACAAAACCAGAACAGCAAGGGTATTTTCGACATTTCTCATGCTACGCTACTCCGATTGACCTGAACTTTTACAGGAACCTATAAAATGTTATTACCTACAACTTTTATGTTTTAAGCCAAGGCCAATTCGGCCTCTATCTAGGACCAAAATATTCGGATAGAATGAAGAACCAAAAACCCCAATTTTCCAGATTTCATTCAAAACAGAAATCACTTGCAATCTTCCACTTTATCCACCATCTAGCATCATTACATACCATTTCCAACCATCATATATAGCCACACAATCATGCTTATATTAAAACAGGAAAAATCCCAATAAATATAAAACTTCACTAAATCATCTACAAATCAAGATATAAACCATAATTTTTCATCTCTTAACACCACTAAGCATGAATTAAGCTTCATTAGGTGAAGGAGAGAGTTCATTCATTACTCACCTAGTAAAACAAGAGAGAGGGAGTTGCTTGTCACTTTAGCTTCCACAAACACTTCACCAATCAACTTACTAATACCAAATGAAGAGGTTTTATGGAAGGAATTCAAGATTAACCGGTTAGTTTATGAGATTGAGCAAGATTAGGACAAGGAATTGAGAGAGATTTTTCTTTCTTCCTTTGGAGAGAATTTCGGCCAAGAGAGAGAAAAGAATGAGGAAGATTAAGCTTCATTTGTCTTATAAGAAGGTTGGAAAAAATAAGAATTAATTCTAGCCACAAGTTTGGTTAACACTTGGTTGAATCACAACCACACAATTTTCTCTCTCTTGTTGCATTTTGAACCACTAATTTTCGGCCAATAAGAAGCTAAGAGGGGGAAGATATTTTGTTCTATTAGTGAGAAACTTGTATAGCAAGTAAGTGGTGGTCAAATGGTGCGTTCAATCGGTTATGCGCGGGACCCGCCGGTTCGCGCCGTTTTTTCTTAAAACACACGTACTAGGGTTTTTACTTCCTATTCACTAACCTTATCTTATTGCTCCTAATCACATATTATTTCTCACTTAAAAGTCACTTTTAATCACCAAATTTGATCTTTTTCCGTACCAAAATTTCATCCGGCGAAAATTGCAAAAACCCTAATTTTGCTCCAAACCTGAAACCGAAGAGTGAAACCCTACTTTCTAGGCTCACTTGCACTTACTATAGAATAATTGGATAGTAGGGCTTTAAATCTTAATCCCTACATAGGGTTTTCGAAATACTCCTAAAACCAAACGTTACCGCCCAGCTAATGAATATATCAACGTAGAACGGACTGGGGCCTCACAATCTCCCCCACTTAGAACAATTTCGTCCTCGAAATTTTTCTATGAACGGAACCTATCGAATCTAAAGTAACCAGTGGCCTGTACCTTCTTCGTCCTTAGAAGAAACGAGGCTTTTCATTCCAGTCCCTTCTCTATTTGACGGTCCAGGGTCGGTCTGGGTTGGCTGCTGGGTTCCTTTCTTTTCACGCAATAAACTAGGGCAATTAGCAATCCGATGCTCGGTGCTCCCGCAACGCAGACACCTTCATCCTTTTTCCAGCAATCCACCTCCATATGGTTGGATTTTCTACAGTAGCCACAAAATGAGAGAGCGATTGGGGTCTGATCCTCTTGTGAGACATCATGCAGTGGTCCTTCTCCACTTGGGTTTCCTCCCGGAGTATCCTCCTTAAGTGTCTCCAAAATTTTCACACCCCTTACTCCACGACCCTTCTTAGCGACTGGCCTACCTCGCTTACACTGTTCTGGCCTTTTACCTCTTTTCTTTGCATGGAAGATATTTACTTGTGGCCTTGCAATTCCTGTCCTTTGAGCTTCCTCTGGAAACCCCATAGCAGTAGTGTTTTGTGCCATTGTTAAGGCCTCCTCAGAAATCCCTTCGTATTTCCTTTTTAGCTCCAAGTTCTGGTGCAAGAGCTCAATCTTTTCTGAATACTCGTGCTTCCATCGCCCTTCCCAGTATGCGGCTAGTCTCCTTTGGACCTCTATTTCGTCTCGAAGAACTGCGATTTCCTTATACATCTCGACCCAATGTGCCATCTCACGGAGTTGCTGGACCTTCGATAGTAGCCTGCTGGCCAAAACAATGGGTCATAATAAATTCCTAAATACCAAGGACACTCTCGGTCCCTGGTTTTGTTCAGTGGTTGTTTCCCCTTTTTCTTGACTCTTGGCCCCGCTTGGCTCCACGGCCACGACCATGTCCGCGACTACGTCTTCCCTCTATGTTTTTTTTTTCTTCCAAAGGGTACTTTAATAAATGAAATACGCAAATAAACTTATACGCACATAACACGCCATATTAAGGAGACAGATAATCAATTACACAAATACATATCAAATTGGACAGATAACCATGTACACACACACACATACTAACATCATGTAGTAACTATATACGGGCGAGTCAAAAGAAAAGGTGAAATCGTCCCAGTCTCAAATAAATAACCCCGTCCGATCTATCACGTTACTTTCTATCCAAACTAGACGTCCATTGACCTCTTGTGCTCATTCTAGTCAGACAAAGCCTGTTCATGTTTTCAAAATGAAATTTCAAGTACTTAACGCTGCCTCAACTTTAGAGTACTCGGGCACGAGAATCCGAAATAAGATAATTCACATCTCGAGCTGGCCAGTCCCAAGAGTAAACTATCTACAATCGAAATTCCTACCCGACGTACCTATTTATGATCCTCAAATACCACGGAAAAGATTAAAGGCCCATAACATTTGCAATTCACAGCTTATGCTCGAACGAGCACTTAGTCCTTCATATTTATTCACCACTTAATCCAGGCTCACTCCGCGCAGAGACCACGCGAAGCAGCTATATATTTTATCCCTCAATTACTTAACTTTCATATCAAATCAAATCCCACAGTCCGGCATCCTAAACTTTCAGCCTAGGATACACTACAGAGATCTGAAGCCTAAGCTCTGATACCAACTGTGACAGTTCTCAGGGTCACATCACAAGGTACCTATCAGCTTGCCACCCGCACGCGGGCATCCCCTACGGAGAGTTTCGCTTCGTGACTCTTCACGAACGAGAGGCTCGGGGCTTTTCCAGTAAAAGGACGTAGAGTCCCAACCGTCGGCACCTGGCTCTGATACCAACTGTGACGACCCCACTTCTCCCAAGGGCGAACCCAAGGGTATCGGCGGGCCGCCTGCCTAGCTCGCGCCAGGACTCAAAACTTAAAGTTCGAAAGAGCACTAAAAACAATATATACAACCCCAAAAGAGTTATAATTACATTCTCCAAAAGTACCTGCTCAAACTATTACACCCTTATAATTACAACCAAAACTAAAAGGTAGACCCTAAGGAGGGTCCTTATACAAACCACCACAATAAAAACAAACATCCTAATTGTCCAACTATGACAAACCAATACTAGTGTAAGTGCCCATAAGTCCCCGCGTCGGCCCCTGCTAAGGAAAACAAAAGGAACGGGGTAAGCTATATGCTTAGTAAGTAAACAGGGGCAAAAGCGTAAATGTCACGTAACCACAGTTACTCAATAAGAGTAAAGCAAAAGCAGAAAAGTAACATCACATAATAAGGATACAGGTGGCTCCAAAGCCAAGTCGTTGCCATGCGTGATCTCCTGTCGACACTCCGTCGACCATACATAAGGTCCGTAGAACTCCACTTGTACACCCACCGAACACCTTATCACCCTCACTGGCCAGTCACCTCACAAACTTGCCCAGGCGAACGAAATCACAAACTTGAGCTTGAGTCACAAGCTCGGGTCACAAAATTGGTTCACATACTCAGCGAACCGGGTTCACAAACTTGGTGACCTCAAACCAAGTTGGACTGACTTCGACCAAGCCCTAACCGGCTCGAATAGTCCATCTAGGTATTGAGTTCAACCTCAAACTCACAAAATTCACAAAATTATTCAAAAGTCACCCTGAGCCACCAGCTCAAGGGTTTTAGTTCCAAAATTGCTCATATACATAAGCCATGTACAAATATGTGTGCAAATTAGGGTTTAGAGCGAGTGCGATAAAGTACACCCTCGTCTAAGTACCCTCTTCATACATATCGAAACACATAAGCAACTAACATACAAAAGCGGCCTGAATACTTACTCAAAAGACAAAAGTAGTACAAAAGCGGAAATCACTTCGTTGGTTGGCTAGTAGTGGGCCCCACCGGCTCCGCCTAGTTCACCACCGTCTGAAATCGAAAATTGTGTCACAATATATCACAAACAGCTACTCACACACGTAAAACAAGCAAAACGGCAAAATTGGCACGCGCAAGTGCGAAAACGGCAAAAAGGGGCACACGCGCGCGCGCGGAACGGCAAACGGGACGGCCAAATCGGCCATCTTAAACCGTTTTGGTCGAAAGTTAGGCTAGGGGTATCGGATCAAGGTGAGCAAGACACCGTTTCGAAGCTATGAGAAAGGGCTACAATTTTCGTGAAGACATCTCAACCCAGATCTCAATAGGTATAGGTCAAAAAGGCACGAAATAGTGCCAGCTGTTTCATGGCAAGTTACCAAACATGCCCTGTTTGCAAGGCCGTAACTCACGGTTCAGAAATCGAAATCAAGAAATTCCAAAGGCGTTAGAAAGCTGAGACATAAGGCTAAAACTTTGATGTTTTGGCCAAGACCTGAATCCACTCAGAACAGAACAAAAATCGAGTGTCAACGTACCCGTCAGAACTGTCCAAATACAAGGCAGTTCTGACGAGCGTTATTGTTTTGATCATAACAGGAGCTACGGAACTCGGTTTTCGACGTACTTTATACCGTTTCGAAGCTGAGGCCAAGATCTAAATTTATTATGAAGGAGTCGACACCCAGATCGTATGGAATCAGAACGGAAAAATGCACGGCAGAAACTGAAATTCAAAACGTACACAAACGGACGTCTAAAACAGGTCTGAGGGTTTTGTCTATAACTCAGAATACATTAATCCGTTTGACCTGAAATTTTACAGGTAGATTCAGCACTTAAAAGGCTACAACGTTGAAGAAGGCCACTTAACCCAGTTTCGAGTGTAACTAGGTCAAAACTGTAAGATACTAAACCAGAATCGTAAAACAGGTGAACAAACCGTAACCTGGTGCAAACAGCATAACTCAGCCTACTTAAGTCCAAATTCAGAAATTTCAAAGGCATACGAAAGCTTAGAAACAGAGATACATTTCATCAGAAGACTGGAATGACCAATTCTGAAGCAATCCTATCCAAAATCACCAATTACAAGTGCAGTTCTTACATTCGGACAAAACCAGAACAGCAAGGGTATTTTCGACATTTCTCATGATACGCTACTCCGATTGACCTGAAATTTTACAGGAACCTATAAAATGTTATTCCCTACAACTTTTATGTTTTAAGCCAAGGCCAATTCGGCCTCTATCTAGGACCAAAATATTCGGACAGAATGAAGAACCAAAATCCCCAATTTTCCAGATTTCATTCAAAACAGAAATCACTTGCAATCTTCCACTTTTTCCACCATCTAGCATCATTACATACCATTTCCAACCATCATATATAGCCACACAATCATGCTTATATTAAAACAGGAAAAATCCCAATAAATATAAAACTTCACTAAATCATCCACAAATCAAGATATAAACCATAATTTTTCATCTCTTAACACCACTAAGCATGAATTAAGCTTCATTAGGTGAAGGAGAGAGTTCATTCATTACTCACCTAGTAAAACAAGAGAGAGGGAGTTGCTTGTCACCTTAGCTTCCACAAACACTTCACCAATCAACTTACTAATACCAAATGAAGAGGTTTTATGGAAGGAATTCAAGATTAACCGGTTAGTTTATGAGATTGAGCAAGATTAGGACAAGGAATTGAGAGAGATTTTTCTTTCTTCCTTTGGAGAGAATTTCGGCCAAGAGAGAGAAAAGAATGAGGAAGATTAAGCTTCATTTGTCTTATAAGAAGGTTGGAAAAAATAAGAATTAATTCTAGCCACAAGTTTGGTTAACACTTGGTTGAATCACAACCACACAATTTTCTCTCTCTTGTTGCATTTTGAACCACTAATTTTCGGCCAATAAGAAGCTAAGAGGGGGAAGATATTTTGTTCTATTAGTGAGAAACTTGTATAGCAAGTAAGTGGTGGTCAAATGGTGCGTTCAATCGGTAATGCGCGGGACCCGCCGGTTCGCGCCGTTTTTTCTTAAAACACACGTACTAGGGTTTTTACTTCCTATTCACTAACCTTATCTTATTGCTTCTAATCACATATTATTTCTCACTTAAAAGTCACTTTTAATCACCAAATTTGATCTTTTTCCGTACCAAAATTTCATCCGGCGAAAATTGCAAAAACTCTAATTTTGCTCCAAACCTGAAACCGAAGAGTGAAACCCTACTTTCTAGGCTCACTTGCACTTACTATGGAATAATTGGATAGTAGGGCTTTAAATCTTAATCCCTACATAGGGTTTTCGAAATACTCCTAAAACCAAACGTTACCGCCCAGCTAATGAATATATCAACGTAGAACGGACTGGGGCCTCACACTTGGTTGTTTTTGTTTGGAGGGAGAGACTCTCATCTACCTTGTATCTAGTGTTTGTAAGGTAAGTGGTTAAGAAATCGTTTCCTTGTTGGTTATGAGGTGAAATTAGTAGGTGTGGTAGTTGAACAAGTGATTTTTTGGATGATTTCATGACTTATGGTGAAGATTGATGACATTTTCTATTTAATCATGAATTTTCTGATTTAATATGATTCATATGTTGTGGCTTTGTATGATGATTGGAAATGATATTGAAGGAAGCTAGGAGGTGGAAAGTGTGGTTAATTACAAGAAATTTCTGTTTTGGAAGGAAAATGGGAAAGTTAGGATTCATCATCTTACATTCTGTCCGGTTTTATTGCACCATGTTAGAGGCCGAATTGGCCTTGGCCTAAAACATGAAAGTTGTAGGGAATGATATTTTAGAGGTCCTACAAAATTTCAGGTCAATCGGAGTAGCGTAGCTTGAGAAAAGTCGAAATTACCCTTGCTGTCCTGGTTTTACCCGAATGTGAGAATTGCATCTGTAATTGGTTATTTTGGTTGGGATTGCTTCGGAATTAGTTGTTGAGGTCTTCTGATGAATTGTATCCCTGTTTCTTAGCTTTCGGATGGCTTTGGAATTTCTGGATTTGGACTTAGGTAGCCTGTTTTATGATGTTTGCACCAGAATGCGATTTGTGAATCTGTTTTTCCAGTTCTGGTGTAGTATCTTGCATTTTTGACCTGGTTACACTCGAAACTGGATAGAGTTGCCTTCTGGAACATTGTAGCCCTATCTCTTAGCTTCGAAACGGTGGGTCTTGCACCTTCATCCGATAATCATAGTGCCTTTGGTGCCAAAACCGTAAAATGATGTCAAAAACTGTTTTGCTTTTCAGGGTTAAAGCTTAACTCCATTTCCGGATTTTCTGGTTTCCTCTAATGCTTATGTATGATTATGGAACCTTCTTTCGGTAGTATTTGGCATTGGTTTATGACTTGTAATCGAGTCTTATTGTGCTTATTGGAATATTTTAGGGTTTGACTTTCATTTCCGGTCATTTTCCTAGCTAAATTCTATACTTGAATGACTTTAAGCCTAGTGAACGGCTTTTGGAAATGAGATTATTTTGTGTGAGATGTTGGGACTGATTTAAGGAAATAATGAAGCCATTAATGGCTGGAAAATATGTAAACACAAGGGATTTGCTGCCGAAATTTTACTTGAAGGCTAGTTGGATTCCGACTTGTCTTTGGTCCAAGTACTTTTTGCCGCAAAATTTTATAACCCTTTTTAGTTTAGTTTTGCGTTTGGTTTGTGAAACCCTAGATATTTCCGTCCATCAGTCCAAATGCCCCGTTTCGCTTTAAAGTCATTTTTATGCGTTTTACTCATCATTTATTGGGTTTCTTCGATTTCACCTAATTGGTTGCGCTATATTCTTTCTCGTTGAATCTTAGGTTTTCTCGGTGATTAAGGATACTATCCAGAAGGATATTTTGCACGTTATTTTGCATAATTAGGTGAGTGTTCCTTGTTTGTTGTATTTTCTTGACTTCATGACTTGTATTATTGGTTGATAACATGTTAAGTGCTTTCAATGATTAGCCAAAACGAGTTTTCTAGGCGAGTGTGTACTTTATCGCACTCAGCCTAAATGATTGTGAAATTTCAATGATTGAACGATTGAAATGTTACTTGTGCATGAATGTAAGCCTTTTGGCTGAACTGGCCACTGCCCCTTGTTACCGATCGACTCGAGCCAGAAGCGGACTCGGTCGGGCGATATGGTGACCTGGGTGAACGTTTGGTATACTCGAGTATTACCTTGTAGGTTGGTGGAGCCTGGCCAATTTCCAGGAGGGGGTGAATGAAATGAACGAATGAACGAACGAACGAGGGTTTATTTACAAAAATGAAATTTTCAAATGATTGGAGGAATAAGGGGAAATGTCAGGAGAACGAATGGATGATCGAATGAATTGCTCCCTGTGAGCCGTATCCTTTTAATGTATGTGTTCTTATTGCTTTCCATGCTAAATGTTTCTTGAATTATTGATTATTGATAGTCAATGTATTGGCTTTGTTGTTTAATTACATGTTCGGAACCTCACTGAGCTTTTAGCTCATCCCTTTAGTTTTGTTTTCCTTATCAGGGGAAGGCGAGCAAGGGCGAGAGCTCTGTATCAACTGGCTGGGTCTAGTTTTGGTTTTGTTTTGGTTCTCGCCCTAGTGCTTGGCACGGGCTGGTTGTATGGTGACTTGAGAACTTTTGTATTCTCGAAGGTTGTACTTCTTTCTGAGATAGTAATATATATAAGTTTTGTTGTACGTTTTGGATCCTCGTTTTGCTCTTTCTTGTGGTTCTATTTCTGATTTGTGTGAGTGAACGACTGAGTCCCGGCGAGAGTTGGGCAGGCGGTCCGCTGAACCCTCTGGTTCGCCTAAGGGGAAAGTGGGGCTGTCACATCATCAATTTCAATCAATTCATTTGACCAATACCCTTTTTGGGTGATCTGGTCGATTTTTGAATAAATCATTAACTCCATTTTATTCATTTGGTCAATTCACCCATTTTTAGGGCGACCGAACCGATTTTGAATAAATCAAGTTTCATTCAATCCATTTGACCAATCTACCCTTTTTAGGGTGATTCGATTCATTTTGGATAAATTAAATTTCATTCAATTCATTTGACCAGCTTACCTATTTTTTAGGGCAATTCGGTCGATTTGAATAAATCATCAATTTTATCCAATCCATTTGACCCGCTTTTTCCCTTTAGGGTTTGAGTCTAAGACTCACCGAATAAATTAATCGAGACATTGCAATCTCTTTATGTGTTGACCAAAGCAAGCAATCCATTCGGACTTTGTCCTCATTTTTAGGATAAATGTCTCTTTTCACTCCAATTGGCCAAATTTTTCAAATCATTTTTTTCACTCAATCAGTTGATCGGATTCATCAGGTATTGTATGGTGCCTACCCTAGAAGATTGCATTTTCATGCTAGGTCTACCCTTGGCATAAAATGGCTCCCCCATAGGACATGCATACCGATTTTGTAGTCTTACCTACTAACTCGGGGTATTTTTCTTTTGTTTCCCCCCTCCCCTGCATTCATAAAAAAGCTTTAATAAGGTGAAAATATTTTTGTATGTCTGCTTAAATTTGAGAACTACAAGTATTATTTGATTCTTGGGCAGATCCTACAATGAAAACATGGAAGATCCATCTGAAGGCTCTAGGCTAAAGTCTCTGAGAGATTTTGTAATTATTTTTCAAAGGAAAAATCTGTTTATTTGATTTTGTTAATACATTCTTGGCCCAAAAGAAAAGGAGACAAAAAGTGTATATACGCGGAGCTCTTTAGAAGTTTTTCTCTTTTCATTTGTATTATAATTGAACGAGAAATTTTGTTTTAAACTTTTTCAACAATAAAGTTTTAGACAATTATTGTTTTGTATATAATCATGTACATTTTATTCTTTCTTTTGCTCATTGGAGATTTCATGATGAATTTTAAGAAATAAGACCAAGTTGAGATTTCCTCAATCTCTTGCCTGGAAATTCACAAGATTAGTGATCCAAACTGTACAATAAGAGTGCCCGGAATTTAAAAAGAAGCCACTCAAACTGATCGATCACTCAAAAGGCCTAATGAGATACCTTTTCTCATTCACAAAAGCACCCCAAAATAAAATCAGTCACATTGATTGATAAATTGCAAATTGGGGCAACCTTGGTTTGAAAATGTCAACTATGTCTAATTACATTCAATTTACATCTCAGTGAAAGCAAAATGGTGCATTATCCTTGTTTGTTTTGAAAATTTGGAATGATACTTCAAGCGTTCGTTTCTCTACCCATACAGATTTTATCATTCGCTCTCCCATTTGAGCCTTTGAAAGAATAATTTCGTTTCAAATAAGAGTCTTAATGATCACTACCCTACATTGGAAAATTTTCAAATAGCAAAAGGGAATGCATTTTCATTGAGCAATTCGTTACTTTGGTTGTCATGAAGCATAAGAATGATGCTTTGGCCATCGTTTCTACAACCTAAACACTGTTTTACCCCTTGCATCCTAATTTGAGCTAAAATCAGTGGTTCTTTTCACAAGGCACTTACGATCGCACCCCACATTGGGGAAGGAGATTGGAGAATTTTTCAAAAGAAAAAGAAAAGCAAAATTGCAAAAATTAAAAGAAAAATAGGAAATTGCAAATTGGGGAAATTTGATTATATTTGGGCTTCCATTTTTGAAAGAAAGAGAAAAGGAAAAGAAAGAGTTTTGTCCGGCGAATCACCTATGTTTCACAGATATAGATGAACAGGAATGTTCCTCAGTCAATTAATTCAGATGCAGGCAAGAAATTTGGCATTAATGAAAGTTTCCTTTCAGGGTTAATGTAAGGAATGGAACAAAGTCAGGCCCTCTTCTTTTCCAATCAAACATTCTATCCCTAGTTATCCCTTTTGAGCCTTCACAATAAAATATTTCATTTGGCAACCCCTGAGAATCGCAAACCCCACACTGGGGCAAGTTTGAGTTGAAAAAGAGAGAAAAGTCCCAAGAGGTGAAAAGTGATAAAGCAACAAAATCAAAAAATTAAAGAAAAAAAAAGAAAAAAAAAAAAGAAAAAACCTCGGTTGAGAATAAACTGGGGCAAATTTTTGGAAAAGTTCAAAAGAATGGCAGAAGGCCGAAAAAAAGAAAACAAAATGAAAGAGAAAAGAGCCTCAATTGAGAATAAACTGGGGCAAGTTTTGATTTAACTCTAAAATAGGGTTGGCGCAATAATGCGATCTCAGGTCATTCAAACAGCTTTTGAAATCCGCTTTCAAGCTTTAACTGTTCTAAACACCCCACCTGACCCCATTACAAAAGCCGGAAGCCCTGACTTCTGTTCTTTGCAATATCTCTGTCAAGAAATTTTCTAATTAATTGGCAAGTGATGCTCATATACTGATGCCGAGAAATTTTTTAGATGTATTTCTAAATTGATTAGATGAGGTTGGCACTGCTCATCATGTGAAAATCCGTGAGGGCATCTTTGAAAAATGGAGAAAAAGGGAAGAAGAGAAGAAAAAGCAAGTGAAATGAATGCAAAGGAAATGTAAAAGATTTGATGGTGAAGTCCCCGTTAAGTAATGATAAAAGTCACCAAATCTAAGATCTTTGAGTTCAAAATAGGGGCAATTTTGGAAAAATGCGATCTTTAGTGCAATGTCCTTGAGAATTTTATTCCTTTAACTATCGCTTTCAAGCCACATTACAAGCTCATAAAGTCCATCGTTGACTTATCCTTCATAACAACTCGAAGTGAAGATTATGCTTCTGAGGAATCCATCAATCATTTGTGATCTTAAGGCTATAACCTGTTTCTACATGTTTAGCTATCATTTCTGCCCACACGTTACAAGCTTAAAAAGCTTGTAGTTGACTAAATTTTCTTAAGAAATGAGGGTGACAAACTATTTGCTTTCAATAAGATGTGGTATTGAAGGGATTACATACAATTTGAGCACAAGAATAAGACAAATCTTGACCTCCCATTTCCCTTAGCCATTTCCAAATCAGAAATAACGCCCACTTGATTGGTCCTGAAAGATGAGCCAATAAGAAGTGGTGACCCGCTACTCTAAGCACAGATGCTAAAAGTGAGGAAGAAATCTTCTGTAATTTGGTGTTATTCTGAGAGATTCGTCATGAAATTTCTGCATGAGTTCAAACTCAACGTTCAAATTTCTTCACGTTGTATATATGATTACTTTCTAAGTTTTAGAAAGTGCGATTTCTCTTTGTTCAAATAAATGGGGAATCATCTGAACAAATTTTTGCAATCAAAGGAGCCCACAATGGGGCAAATTTTTATTTGTGAGATTTCGCGAAATAAGCCCACACAGGGGCAAATATTTTTATAGTCCATTTGAGGATTTCGTCAAAGAGTCAAGCAAGACTTTCAAATCAATCACACTGCTCTTTCCATGAGTAGTAGTTGCAATATTTTAAAATAAAGTGCATGTTGTACTTTGGCAAGCCCCCTGTGCAGGTACTCATGGCTGAAATCGATGAAGAAGCGTAAGTCAGAATCTTACGAATCAAGGCCTCAAGGAGGAGCAATCATACCGTAATGCAAATCAATTGATCGGTTGCACAATAATTGGTGGAAATTTGGGCAAATTATTTTTGAAAAGATTCTCAAAAATCAAACTTGAATTTAATTTCTTGTTCCTTGACAAATTTCAATTTCTTGTTGATGAAATCTCATCGCCCGCCGTGCACCCTTCCATTCCCCATTCTTGACAACCACATTTAATTCATTGATTTCGCCACCGTTAGTATCGAGTCTATCTCACTAACGTGTGCGTTTTTCTTTTACCACCGTTAGCATTGAGTTTATCTCACTAACGTATGTGTTTTAATTCTCACGGCAGGCTCGGGTTCAATCCCACAGACCGACCCATCATCAAGGCAGGCTCGGGTTCAATCCCACTGACCGACTAATTTTCAAGGCAGGCTCGGGTTCAATCTCACTGACCGACCAATTCTCAAGGCAGGCTCGGGTTCAATCCCACTGACCGACTAATTTTCATGGCAGGTTCGAATTTAATCCCACTAACTGATTCATCACACTGGGGCAAATTTTCGGATAATTTTTCAAACAAGTCTTATACAGTTTCTTCATACATACCAGCATTTCATATAAATTGCCATTAGCCGTTGGGTCAGTCCCACCGGTGAGCATTTCATTTTCATTGCCGCTAAACATGGGTCAGTCCCACTAGCGTGCATTTCACTTTCATTGCCACTAAACATGGGTCAGTCCCGCTAGTGTGCATTTCATTTTCATCGCCACTGAACATGGATCAGTCCCACCAGTGAGCATTTCATTTCCGCTGCCACTGAACATGGGTTAGTCCCACCAGTGAGTATTTTATTTTCTTTGCCACTAAACATGGGTTAGTCCCACTAGTGAGCACTTCATTTTCTGTTCGGGTCAGTCCCATGATTTTAAATTCTGTTCGGGTTAGCCCCATGATTTTAAATTCTGTTCGGGTCAGTCCCATGATTTTAAATTTTGTTCGGGTCAGTCCCATGATTCCAATTTTCTTATTGGGGTCAGTCCCCTTTTAAATTTCTTATTTAGGTCAGTCTCGTTTTAAATTTCTTATCTGGGTCAGTCCCATTTTTTAAAATTTTGTCGGGATCAGTCCTCATTTCAAAGACGGCAATCGTTCGCAGCCGAATAACGCATGTAAGTACTTGGTGACTACTTCTTTGTCTCAAGTTTTTTCAAAACTCCGACAAAGAGGGGCAAACTGTAGACACCAAATTTTTATTATTTTTAATTTCATTTTTATCATTTATTATTTATTTATTAATTGAGTTAGATTCATCATTTTCATTTTGTAAGATGTTAAAAGTGGCTTTAACTCTCTTAAATTTGGTTTGAAAATTGTTAACTTATTTCTAATTGATTTTTGAAGAAAAATGAAAATGACAAAAAGTATGGAAAAATGTGTGGATAGGTTGAAGTGTGCATGTTGAACAAGTGTACAAAATAATCATTAGACAAGTGTCTAAGAAATTATAGGACAAGTGTATAGGAGGTAGGTGTTAAGGACACTTGGAGGTTAAGGGGGGTAACAAAAAAAGCTGGAAAAGGGGATTGAGGGGAGAAAGCCACTGGAAAAAAAAAAAAGAAAACTAGAGGAAGCCGATAGTGAGAGAGGCTTGGGGGAGCTACGGCTAGAAACAGAAAAAACAAAGGAAAACGCGAGAGAGCTAGGAGGAGACGATCGGAAGGGCGGCTAGGTTTTGGGCATGAAGGTTTCAGCGAGCTGGGAGAGAAAGAAGCAAAAAAGAAGAGCGCGAGGGATAGAAAGGAAAAAACAGAGAAATAAAGAAGAAAACCAAAAAGAGGGCTCCGTCGAAGCAAAGCGGAGAGAAAAACAGAGGGGTAAGAAAAACTTGGGGGCGGACAGAGGGCTCTGGGCTAAAAAGGAAAAGAAAAACTAAGCAAGGCCGAAGGGAGGAAAGGGGAAGACGTTGGCAGGGGAACGAAGGAAAAACTAGAAAATCTGGGAATTATGAAGAAGGCTTCGTCTAAAAGGAAGCTTGTCGGAACAAAAAAAAGAAAAGACAGAGGTGGGGTGACTAAGCTCTGGAGAACGGCTAGGATTTCGGCTAAAGGGAAACAACAAGAAGAAGAGACTGCCCCTGTTCCTTTCGTACACCGCCGCCCCACCCCAGATCTCCTCCTTTCCTCACGCCGTCAGCCCAGGCCGCCACCAGTCCTCATCCGCCGCTGTTGCTGTCCACCATCGCCACCTTTCAACTCCCACTGCCATCGCTGCCACCATAGCCATCGAAGCAGCAGGGGTTTCTACTGCCATCTCCACAAAGCCGTCTACCATCAGCACTTCCAGAGCCAAATCACAACTCAGATATGTCCACTACACCGACAAAGCCCTCAAATCTCCGGAAATGGGAAATGGCAGCGGCCACCATGGCAGCTACAGCCGGCCGATTACTCGCTCCCTCCGTCGACCACCATCGGCGCCACCCCCCTCCAGATTCAATTCGACTTCAGAAATTAAGAGCCCTGTAAGTTATCCTCTTTAAATTTCAGTTCTTCTCAAACTTTTGAAATGGGTCTACCGTGGCATTATTTTAGTGCAAATCCCCTGTTAATTAGCCTAAATTTCTGAATATGTATGCTGATCGGACCGAATTTCCTTGGTTTGCCGACAATTTTGAGGTTGATTGTAACTCCATTTGAGCTGAGAATTGATGATGATTTTAATGCCCAGTTGATGTTCAATGAAATGCCTAGTTGAAAGTTCCATTTGAAGACAATTTATCTGCATTTTAACGTATGAGGAAAATGGATATTCAGCAAGTTATTGTTTCTTAGGGCAGAATGAACAGTTTTTGAGAGATTTCGAAATGCCTGTGCTTGCGCCTTTTCTGTCTTTCTGTCTCTTATCTTTTCCTTTGTATAAATCCGAATTTCATCTTGAATTTTTTCTGGTGTTTGTCGCCTGCGATGAAGACCGAGATGGTAGTTTGATTTTTTAGTCTGTTTAGAAAAAAGCTGCGTTTCTGATTTGCATGGAACTTTTAGAAACTGTATCTTGACCTTTAGTTGTGTCTAAATTTAGTATGACCCAAAAGCTTTTGTAATGAAATCAATTTGGCCCTTTTAAGTCTTAGTCCTCTTTTTGTATTTTAATGAGTTGTTGGGTAGATTAATTCTAAGATTTATGGAGTGATTAGGTTCTACTCCCTCCGTCCCATTGATAGTGTCATACTTTCCTTTTTGGGCTGTTCCAAAATATTTGTCATGTTTGACATTTCAAACTATTTTAAGCTATGAATTTCCATTTCTGCCCTCCATTAATGGTGTGATAATGCATGTGCTAGTTGGCCCACAAATTGATGTGTGGTCCCATAGGACATCCAAATATTCCAACTTGTACCATATTTGACTTTCGGCTCCAGCAACAAAGTTCCGACTCCAGCCAAATTCATCATCAAGAATGTGCACATGGCTCTTTTAAACTTCAATTGAAAACTGATTTTGTTATCAAGGGGATCATTTCGATTTTTTGCAGGAAATAGAATATCGAGATGATTTAATTAGTGATTTTCTTTTGAAAGCTTTCAATTTTTAAATTATTTTCATACGCACTAATTTGTTAAGAATGATCAACTTTCACAAAATAAATTCATATTGAAAGCAAGAAAATAGTGTAAAAAATAGGTGAATAATTTTAGATTGACCCAAAAACTAAATGAGCAAAATAATAAGGCATGTTACTCTACTTGGAGAAAAAAAAACTACACTCACTACCAAATTTAATTTAAACGTAGTCTATGGAAGTGTCAATTCCTCTCTTTTTTTTTAATGTTTCAAAACTCAAAAATGCAAAAACAGATATTCTACCACCAAATAGCAAAAGAATGCAAACCAATATGCACTATTTCCCCTTTATAGAATAATGCTATTGACAGTTTCAAAACTCCAACAAAAGTAGTGTTTCAATGTTTATACATGTACATAGCTTCACTCAGCATTGCACATTTTCCCTTTTGTACAAAAATCAGCACTACTACTACTAACGTCAAGCTAACTGTACTGAGCTATTCTAAAATCTTGTAAACTGAAATAAAAGCAGTCAATGAAAAACCACTAGTACATAAAAGTGCTTCTATATTCTTTGCCCAATCAAAAGCTTGCACCACAAAATCAAAAGGGTTGGATTGCTTGACTTCAACCATCTGCCAAAAGATGAGATAGGACACAATTTAGTGATAAACAACAAATAAAGATGCTCCAGAGCAAAGTGAACAAGAATAGCTAGACAAATGAACATTGAGTACATGTACATTTTGCACATTAGAACACCCATACCATTTTGTTCAAAACACATGATTAGTAAAGTTTAAGTACCTACAAATATGAAAATAAGGAACACTAGTTAGTTTAAACAACCATACACACAAGAAATTAGAGATAAAAAAATCTTTAAAAAAAGGCTTTATAAAATCTTACCTGTCCAATGAAGATAATCATGCTTGCATATGACTTAGAACTTGATTCACAAGTTCTTTTTCACATTCTATTTGCAGTGGAAGACAACTTTCTTTCATTAAATGGTGCTTCCCAATGTGTGGCACTTTATAGTTATTTTCACCAAGATTTTTCATCACCTCTACCATACATGATTGCAATGTTAAGAAAACATTGTTTAGACTTTCACTTGATAATTCATCAAATGACTTTTCCACAGCAAGAATTAGCTCATCAATTGACAAGGGTGCTTCTTGATGTTGCAAGGATTGTATAGCTCTAAAATATCCCAAGTCAAGAACATTCATGTCCGGACTGTTAGGAGGCTGAAATGACAAGTGAATATCAAATCCATCTCTAGAAGCAGCTTCAATAAATACAGGATCAGTGGGATTAATATATGGTTTTGCATTATCCTGTTGGATCAAAATTTCAGTAACACTACCACCATCCTGTGGCCATTTAGCATGTATTGCAGGCAAAACCTGTTCAATTAAACATCTCCTATATACTTCCTTGGTCACTGACAATATTGGCTTAGTTTCTAATGTACCTGCCATACGATTTTTACTACTCCTCTTTGCTGGTTCTTTGAATACAAAAGGAAAAATTCCAATTTTCCCATCAAATGTTGGGTTGCCAGAGCAGTCAAAACGTGGTCGAGCAACAGCAGCTAGGAACATAACTTTCACAATGAACTTTTTGCTCTTACATGTCCTAAGAGGTTCTTCTTCTTGAGGATGAAGATAATATTTTTCACATTCTTTAGTCATGTAAAACCACTTTTCATCAATATGCACAACATTGAACATACTCATAAATGTTGGATTGCTGTTGAGACTTTCTGGTTCAAGCATTGACAAGCAAAAGTTAAGCCTTACTTGCTTATTCTGATCTGTCAATTGTGGTTTGAGTGCATTTGAGTGTGGCCTTATAGCACCTTCTTTAATTCGTCGGTGAAGGGTTGATTTGGACACTTTCATTTCACTGGAAAGTGACCTGATGTTTGTCCGGCGCCGGAGAGGAATTGCCATGATCAAAGTAAAATCAATATCCACTCTTTTTCTTCCGCATCTTTTAGAAAACCTGCGTGATACATCAACTCTTCCATCTGTAGAAGTAATTGCTGCTAGCTTCCAAATTCTCTGAACTGTCCTAACACTTGTTTTAAATAGGCTTGCAATGTTCCTGATGGTTCCCCTTTTCAATTTACCGCCATTACTTTCCTGTAATAAAGCTTCAAAAATCATTTGCCTTTCTTGATTAGTCAATCTCTTTGTAGAATTATTAGTTTCAACATCATTAAAAGTATCCATATTTCTTTTAAGAATCACCTTTGAAACATGGTGTAAAAAAAAAAAGAAACAGAGTGTTAAAACAAAGCAAACGGACTACATATATAGAGGTACAAATCAGTGTACAATTCCATTAAATATTTTAAAATAGGCATTTCAAGACTTATTTTTGGAGTAATCCGACAAAATCCAAATTTTCAGTAAATAATTTGGCGGCAAATCTTTAAGAAATTATAGACAAAATAATCAATAAATAAACATTACAAAAGTTTAAAAGATCCAGCCTTTCTTACATGAGAAAAGAGAAAAAAAAACCATTAAAAAGAAAGAATAAAAGACAGTTAACTAACCTTTTAATCTCATTTGTTATCAACGACGGATTAGCAATCAACTTCATATCCTTCCAATGATTCTCTCTTGAACTGGAGCACCAATATTGTAATCAAAGGTGAAAACTTTCAAGTGAATATGGAGTATGAGAAGAGGGAATTTGTAGTTATTCCAGAGAAATTATCGTAGCTTAAATTTGCAGCAATTGAAGAATGGCTAACGATGGAGAATCAGAGAAGATTTTAGTAGTAGGCGGTGATGAATGTCTGCTAGAAGAAGGAATCAATTTCTGTGGCAGCAATTGATAAGGAAACGGTTTTTGTGGCTGAAACAAAGGATTGGTTTTTGGTGGGTCCCATTTTGACCCATTTGCTTTGGATGAAGAAGATTTTGATAAGGAAATGAGTTTTTGTTTTTGGTAGCCGAAACAATGGAATGCTTTTGATGGGTCCCTCTTTGACCCATTTATTTCTTGAGTCTGTCGGTGAATGTGAAGGGCAAATTTGGAACCCATGGGTTTACAAACAAGTGGATTTTACTGTGCATAAAAAGCGCCGCTTCCCAAGCGCGACAGACTTTACGGGACGGAGGGAGTAATTGTGACGACCCCACCTCCCCCTAGGGTGTACCCCAGGGTTCAGCGGGTCGCCTGCCCAGCTCTCGCCAGGACTCACTCACTATGGAACTCGAATCATGTATATACATCCATAGACAATAGATGCTCAAGTAAAAGATAAGAAACTTCTACACACCAGAAGTTTTCAAAGTTTTTACCATTCAAGTACAACCATCGAATATACAAGGGTTCTCATTCCTCATACAACCAGCCCATGCCAAGCACTAGGGCGAGAACCATTACAAGGCCAAAGAACTAGATCAACTAGACTATACAGAACGCTCGTCCTTGCTCGCCTTCCCCTGCTAAGGAAAACAATTGACGTGGTATGAGCTAAAAAGCCCAGTGAGGTTCTATATATATAAACAAGTAATTAAACAAGGAACATTAGTCATGTAATAACATTTAATCCAGAAAACATGTTCAATATCAAGCAATGATAATACATTCATTAAAAGGATACAGGCTCACGAGGAGCTATTTGTTTGTTCGTTCGTTCCCCTGACATTTCCCCTTATTCCTCCAATCGTTTGAAAATACATTTTTTTGTAAGTAGAATCCCTCGTTCATCCTTTTGTTCGTTCATCCCCTTTTCCGGACGTTGACCGGACTCCACCCATCCGACCATTGGCCGGACTCCACCCATCCGGACGTAGCTGGACTACAAGGTAATACTCGAGTATACCAAATTCACCCAGGGTCACCATATCGCCCGACCGAGTCCGCTTCTGGCTCGAGTCGATCGGTAACGAAGGGCAGGGCCCAATTCAGCCAAAAGGCTTACATCATGCGCAACTAATGTTTCCATCATTAAATCATTGAAAATTTCATATTTATTTAGGTCGAGTGCGATAAAGTACACACTCACCTAGAAAAAGTTCATTTTAGAAATCATAGAAAACAAGTAACATTTAATCAAATAGTCACAAATAATCACATAGACCCAACAATCCACATAGTCATAGAAACAAAACGTATATAGAACACTCACCTACGTATGAAAAACAACGGCAAAATATCTTTTCGGATATTATCTTTAATCACCGAGAAAACCTAAGATTAAACGAAAAGAGTATTACAGCTCATTTATCACAACCAATTAGGTGCAATCAAAGAGGCTCGACGAATGATGAGTAGAACGTAATAAAAGACTTTAAAGTGGAACGAGGACATTTGGACCCGTGGACAAAAATAACTAGGGTTTCATAGACCACACATAAAACCAAACTCAAAAGGGTTATAAAATTTTCTAATGGAAACACTTGAACTAAAGACAAGTCAAAATCCAACTAGATAGACTAAGAAATACCGTTTTTGGAATCGTTTATATGGTTGAAACTTATCTCATATTCAAGTAGATATTGTAGACTAATTGTCTTAATGAAATTCATGAAAAAGAGAGGACAAAATACTCAAGAAAATCCTAAACTACTCCTCTTTATTTGGTAAGAGTAAGTAAACATTTGGAGTTTCCAATTGAAGAAGGATCATGTTTTTAAGATGGAAAAACGGTCATAGTATTATACAAGTTCAAATAGAACTTAGCTTTCGGGCGAAAATTTGGGCAGCATGCCCTTTGTGTTTACCTAATTTTCCAGCCATTTATGGCTTCATGATTTTTTTCTCAGCCAAACCCAAAGTCATGTACAGCACAAACTCATCATAATAGCCATTTCATAGGCTCAAGACAATATAAGAACAAAATCAAAGTAATAACAAGTGCGGAAATGCAATTTGACAAAAGACAGTTTTGACGGGTTCATGCATAATGGTCACAACCGGAGTTACACTTATCGGATTGGGATGAACATTATGCCGTTTCGAAGCTAAGACACAGGGCTACAACATTCATGAAGGTCTCTTAGTCCAGTTCCTAATGTAACTTAGTCAAATTCTCAAATTACTAAACCAGAAACCAATTCGTCGGCTGTTTAAATGTAGAACACTGTAATGGACATATCTCAGAGTACACAAGTCCGAAACAGGTGTTCTTAGAGGAATTTGAAAGCTAATTCAGAATACTACAACTTTCATGTTTTGGAAAAAAGCTAAATCAGAATGGATCCTAGTCGAAAAACGTGATAAACTGGACTTAACTGATCACACGGACTGCTTGGGAAATACCTAAAATAGTAAGGGTATTTTGGACTTTTCACGTCTTACGTTACTCCGATTGAGCTGAAATTTTGTAGGCACCTATAAAATACCATTCTCTACAACTTTCCTTCTTTGACCTAAGGCGAATTCGGCCTCTAACATAGGGATTCAAATTCGGACAGAATAGGATGAAAATTTCCAGAAATCTGAAATCTTTTGGTTTCAATGATAGTTTTCTTAATTTCTTGCTACACTTGCTACCAAAACCCCCTATATAACCTTATATACAACATATACTAACTATACAACAAGTTTAGGCAGAAATTAATCAAACTCTAACTTACATATTTCATCCAAAAATCACCACAACAACTTGCATCACTTGTAATCAAACCCAAAACATGGACTATTTAACATCTTAAACAAGAATAAAAGGATCAAAGCCATAGATCAGATTTTATACCTCAAAAATAATAAAACTTCACCAATTCAACCAAACTCAAGAAATAATCCATGAAATTGCATCTTATAACACCACTAATCATGAATTGAACATCATTAGAGGAAGGAGAGGTGTTCATCCACCACTTACCTTAGCAAAACAAGAGGGAGAGCTACTTGTCACCTTAAGCTTCCAAACAACTTCACCAAACAACTCACTATCACTAAAAGAAGAGGTTTTATGGAGTAGAAACTAGATCAAGCAAGTGTTTTGGAGGATTTGAGCTAGATAATTGCCAAACTTTGAAGAGGTTTTTTTCTTCCTTCTTTGCTAGAGAGAGAATCAGCCAAGAGGTTGAAGACAAGAACGAATTTTGTGTGATTTTTAAGATATTTAAGCAATTGGTCAAAAAGTCAAGAAAATGAATAGTAAGTCATAAGCTATTTCCAATACAATGGTGACACTTGTCACCTCCATAAATGCAATCTTATCTTTTCTTTTTCCTCTCACATCAATCAATTCACATCCTCTACTTATCCCTTAACACCCGATAAATTTTACACAGTATCCGGAATTTAACCTAATTGGCCGAATTTTTCCGAACTTTTCGCACTTGTGGGTCCCACGTCCGTTATATATTCTTAATTTTCTAAAAACTCTCCAATACTAGGAAAATCATTTTAAAACTATTTTTGCTCATAAACTTTATCTGGGGAATTTTTCTAATCAAGAAAATGTAGAAAAACGGGCGATTAAAAAAATAAACCCTAGAAAATTACAAAATTTCCGGGTTCTCAAACTCATTTTTTTTTCGGGGCGTCACAGTAATATTTTTTAGTTATCTTATTATTCTGATGGGTCTAACAAAGATTAGTTGAGAGTTGGATTAGGTTTAATTTCATTGAGTTTTGATGGTGGGTTTGTCCATTTTTGATTGGGTCTTGGTTGTTCGTTTCCTGGGTTAGTAATTTGAGCTCGAGAGTTAAAGCCCATGCATTTTGCTGGGTTTTACTTGATAAAAATAATAGGCTGGCCCATTCCATTTGTTTTGGATTTTCAAATGGGTTTGGAAAGTTTCGGCCCAAGAAATAAATAAAAATGGCCCAATGGCCTGTTTGATTAAGAATCTGGTGATTGGATCTGCGAATCAGTCCCTGGATTTTTCCTTAACTATACTGTGGCCCTAGAAACTTTCATTTTCTTTCAATTGGGTCCCAATTTAATTGCAAATAGGTCCCTAAACTTTATTTTTCTTTAATTTTGACCTCAAAACTTTGTTAATTTTTGCAATCAAGTCCTTTCTTCTTTTGACTTCTTAAATGTGGGTTGTTTATATGACTTAAGTGATTCAATTTCACAATTCATTTTTATCTTTTATGATTATTTGTTAATTAAAGTGATGCCTTGACCTTTTCTTTGTATTTTGGAGGGTAAATAAGTGACTTTGTGACGCCCCACATCTCCCTAAGGCGGACCAAAGGGTATCCGCGGACGCCTGCCCAGCTCACGCCAGGACTCAAGCAATTCCATTCAATTTAAAATCGAACTAAACACTTTGACGAGAGCAACATGAATACAATAATGCGGAAGCGTTCAAGCTTAATAAGTCACTTAATGTATATCCAGTACATCGGGTAATCATGAAACGACTTAAATTCAAAGTACACATCAGGGCCCAAACTTTTCAAGTTTACAATTTCCAAAAGTACAACCCAAACCAGGGTCTAGTCAAAATATATAACAGGAGTCTTAACAAAATTACAACGGATGGTTTCTCCATATCTCTCCAAGAGTCGGTCCTGTTAAGGAAAACAAAACTATAGGGTGAGCTAACGCTCGTGAGGCCAAGAACACACATGCAAGCACTTAGTCAAATAACAATCCCAGATTTAATAAATAAAGCCATGTCTTTTCAATAATCAATCAATCAAACAGGAAAAGTAATCAGAAACAATTCAAGGATATAGTAGCTCTCAGGAGCTAAGTTCCACTCGATCTGCCGTTGTCATTCGTATACCTTCCCGCATTGACCCTCCTGTCAACCGGGTCGGTATTTCCATTTCCGTAGATCACCACTTACTTTCCTCCGTCCACCGTACACCCCAAGGGCCCACAATGACCATTATTGGGCGATACTCAACGAGTATGCCAAGCAAGACCTCTTATTAGGTCGAGCTTATGTGTATCTCACGGCTCGTCCAAATCCCCGACCAAGCCCATTGCTGGCTCGAGTCTAAGGACGGCCTATGAGTTTGGGCGTCCCCCATTCATTTGAAAGTCGAGGAGGTTCACTCCAACGACATAAGCATTCATGACATAACATTGCATTTCATTCATTCATTCAATACATTTCATTCATTCATTTGAAATTAGAACGAGTGCGATAAAGTACGCACCCGTCCTTATTTTTAAAACTTTCAACAAATCCCACAAATAAGCAAGTATCAAAATTCACACACTTGACACTCACCGAACAATTCAATAAGAATTATTTTCCGGAATTTCAAGTGTCCACGGTGAGATCCTCTTGAAGGTCTCCTTGCGCGCCTGGCAATTTAATAGTGGATAATCACACAATTAACCCACTTATCAAGAAAGATTGTACACTAGTACAATCTAAGAATTATTTTACAAAAAGGAACCTCAATTACACGTAAATCGAGGTTCAACTTGCCTTTTATTAGGTACAATATTATTTGAGTTTTTATCATGAAAATCGAGGGCAAAACGTTTGAATAATACTAAGAGAATTAAGAGTTTTGGAAAAACTCCTTTGCCTTGAAAAGTGAGAATTTCAGTTTTATCCTAAATCTTTGAAAAATCGTAACTCGCTCGGTATAAGTCGAGAATTGGAAAACTTTATACCGTTGGAACCCTCTGAGAGAGTACTATAAGTTCCTAGAAGACACTTTTCCATGAATTGAAGTGAAAAGTGGTCAAAAATGAGCTTGAAGACGCAGGGTCGGTTTTCATGGCAGAATTAAGTTGGATTTCGGGCAACTTTGAAAATTCGGCACGATTCACACGTTGCAAACCGGCCTCTGAAATTTGCAGCTCAATTAGGGTTGCAAGTGAGGTGTATGAAAAAACAAGCGGATCAAGAATCGGAGTTTCGAGCACCGAGATACGGTAGCCCGAAGTTGAGCAAATTCAAGACTGGATGAGAATTTTCCAGATTTGAACCTCTAACTTTAGTAATTCAATTGGGTATCGAAACGAACTTGAATTGGCACCAAAATTGGCAGTATTTCAATACTATATGGAAAGTATCTCTCTATCGAATTTCGGGGAAAAATACCTTCGGCAAGGTAGTTAATTAGCCCACCAAAGTTCAAGAAAAATCCTAAGGCAATCTGCCTTTGACTTGCATTTCCCAATTTCCAATCGTCTAACCAAGAAAGTTATCCAACCATGGTTCATTTGTGAAATAAGGGTCTAAGATACACCCATAATATCTTTGGTAAGTGTTTAATATCAAAAACATCAACTAACAAGTTCACTCCAAGATTTTGTTCCAAACCAGTCCAAAGATTAGGGTTTTCCAAAACAGAGCAGTCCACTTGCTTCAGTCACAACTCAGTCATTATAGCTCGAAATCGAGCATGGCTTACGCCGTTGGAAAATACATTCATGGAGTTAAAATATCACAGAAGAAATCGTTTCCAATTTCGGCACCCATCTGGTTCAAATTCAGGCATCAATTTGCTGCCTGAACACTTCATTCCAGAAGAACAGAGTAACAGGACAGCGAACTTAAAACATTTGGTTCGGCTTGCTCACAAAGAATCAGAACGTGCATTATATACCAAATTAAAGTTAGGAATGTCTAGTTTCAAACGCCACCGACGGCACATGATTTCGACATCCGAGGACAGAGTTATAGCCAAAATACTACTGCTGGTCAGAGCATACGCGAATCAGTTTTCCAGATTTGCTGGTTTCTAAAAAAAATTCATTTGCCCATTCAAACCTCATTATTTTTCAATGAAATTTTTCACACCTCTAATACATCATATAAGCATCCAATTCAAGCCATTAGTTCATTAAAAACTGGCCTTAAAATGGCCGAATAAAACAGGGGTAGAATCGGAAGTTTTTGCTTCTTACACCCAATGAAGTTCCTACTAATTACCCACCACTAATACACCATTATAATCACTAAACCAACAATATAATCACCATCAATCATCAAATCAGCAACAACAACCCAAGTGTGGGAATTCCAAGAGCCCACAATCACATTTTTACACCATAATCAAGTAACTAAGTGCATGCATGAGCTTAATCTTGCCATATAATCTCCAAAAGATAAGAATCCAAGGGTTGATCATTACCTACTCCTTTGGTTTGCAAGGTCAGAATTTTCGGCCCTCTTGAAGCTCCAAGAAACCGTGAAAGCTCCCCTCCTCCTTAGCTAGATATAGTCTCCAAGTGGTTTGCTAAGTGGTCTCCAAGTTTGGTGTGATTTGGATGAATTTTAGTGCATGAATTGAAGATGAAAAATGAAGGACAATGGAGAGCTCTTCTCCTTTCTTGTTGCACGGCCAAGTGAGGTGAGGAGAGAAGGAGTGTTGGTTCAATTGTGGCTTCCTAAGGAAGATTCATTGTGTGGTGCAAAATGCATCTCAAAGTCAACTTGAAATAGTGCAATTAGGATGCGTTTGGACTCGATTTTTCTCGCGCGTTTGGTTCACTAGTACACTAAACCTCCAATGCATATACATTCATGTAAATATTATTCACTCTTAGTTGTCCCGAAATAAGGGTCTAAAGTCTCCCAAATAAATTCGCGCGCGTGAAAACGCGTACCGCCAAATTTAACGCTATAACGCGAAACTTTCAGAAAATTCTTATAACGATTGCACTACTAACTATCACTTGAATATTTATTCATAAGATTACCTATTCTAGGACCATAGTACAAGTCTCCAATATTCCAAGCTTATCGTGCTACTACGCGGATAAAATCTCCAAGTACTATTCACTATTTTTACTAAACGCGCTCTAGGAAATTAATTTTCGAAACGAATCATTTTAAAAATATAACGAAGATATACTACCACTTATTTAGGTCTAATAAGACTAGAAAATATTCCTTGGAAATAAAATCCAATTAAATAATTTATTAAGCCATAAATTAGGCATAAAATAATAGTTTTTGCGAGTCCTCACAGACTTCACTTCATTAGAGCCCCAACTCAATGGAGGTACACCCTATCCCTTATTTTGACTTATTTGATCCTATGTGCACTTATGTGAAATTATGTGTGAAATTGCATGCTTCTTTTTCTTTTTGTATATTCTCATTATATTTGTTCATTTAGTTGCTTTATTTGTTTTAATTTTGTATATTTATTTTAATTTAATTTGTAATTATTTGAGAGGGCAATTGAATGCCACAATTGTAATAGTTAGGTTATTATATCATTTTATTCCTTTCCCCCCCTTAGATTGTAGTAGGGTTCCCCGAATGTAATAGTGAGGGCTTTATTTGCTTTATTTGCCTTGTGTGTTTTTGCATGCCTATGTGTTATGTGTTAATCGCTTTCCTAGGGTCTTGCATCTAGACACCATGCTTATGTGTTATGTGCTATATGTGATTTATGTGTTTATTTGCTTTATTAGGCTTTACATGATTTATTTGATTGTAATGAATGTGTGACGTTACCACACTAGTCCAACGCTAGTCGTGGCCCCCCTTTCCCGTCACCACACTAGTCCAACGCTAGTTGTGGCCCTTCATTCCGATTTTCCACTAGTCCAATGCTAGTAGGAATTCATAGATATGGGTTAGTCCAATGCTAAACCCTTAGGGACCTCCCTCGCTAGATCATGTTTGTATGATTACATTACACTTCATGCATATTTTTCCATTTTTTAGGATCTTTACCATTTTCACATAATATTTCCCCCTAATAAAATATCCCTTATCCCTATGTATATATAACATTTAGATTTGCATCTCATTTAGGAAATTAGGGGGTAGATTAGTGCATTTTTTTGCCTGATTATACTAGAGATAACCCCTTGAGTATGGGATATGGACGAGTTTGGTTTTCTAGCCTTAGCACGCTCGTATTCCCTCTATTCAAGGGAAAATTGAGTCACGAGCATTAGCTTCCCCGCACCCATTATGATGCATTCCTTTACGTCATGCACATTTGTATATTATTATTTTCTTTACTTTTTCTTTCTTTTGAGTCTCATGATTTGCATTATTCGTGACTTCTTCGAAGAGTCTTTATTGGGCATCACAATTAATGTGATTGGCACCATTCGAGCTTTTGAAGAGAAATTTCGATCCTCCGATACCCTCTTAGATCTAGGGTTTGCATGCATATAGTACATCCAAATGTGATAAATCTTAAGGTTAAAATAAGAAAATCTTTGACTAAATCGCGCAACTAGCCTTGGCTAGGTTGAAAGGGTGCCTTGGATTCTTATCCTTGCCTTCCCTTTCTTCAAATGTGACTCCCGAATCTTTTTCTCTAATTTTCGTAGATTTGGAGTCGTTTAAAAAGGATTTTCTACGTTTCTTCTTTAAAAAATTCATTTTTAGGTGACTTGGTACACCTTAACTCTATACCAAGTGGCGACTCCATTTTTCATTCAAAAAACCCTTTTTAAACTATATTTTGGGTCAAATCGTCGCATTTTCATGTCCCATTTAGACCCATGTTTTTTATTTTCTTCTTAAATCAAAAATTTATTTTTCAATAAAAATTGAATCAAAAACCATTTTTCTAAACTCGTTTATTTATTTTTCTTTTATTTAAAAAATGGGACGCGACACAAACGTAAGTGAGTTCACATAAAGGTTATAAAAAAAAGTAAAATTTCAGGGTCTCACAAAATGGAGGAGAAGATGAAGTGAGCTTTGTCTAAAATTTTCAAGATAAAGACCAAGAAAGTCTTGGTCAAAGGATGAATGAATGTCCGACGAGTGTCAGCTTAGGGTTTAAGCCTATTTTCTTGTCTTTCCTTTGTCTCCAATGGCTAATCTATATTGTTTTCCTTTAATCCACTCTCAACACTTCTAATCACATAACCCCCCCTCTAGTAAAATACCCATTTTAATCTACTAAATTTATTACGCAACTCACTGGTGGGGCCCACTTCTATAATGCGCTATGAACTTAGCATATACTAACTTATAGGAGGAAAATGATTAAAAATCTTAACTCACTTTTAAAAAAAGTATCTAAAAATTAAGGCAATAAAGTAAAGGAAAAAAAGAAATGTATTAAAAATAATTTTCTGGTCCTCACATTAGCGGCTTTCTAAAATTTTTTGTCATTATTAAAGTATTGGAAGCATTATGACAGCTTCTCGTCTAGTTATAACCAAAGTTATGCTGCTATTAATTTGACAATGCACTCACAGTGCATTAACCCTCTCTTCTTTTTGAATATCATCATAATACTGGTTAAAAAATCTTTATCTAAATTATAATAAATAGGAGGGCTGATTTCATAGATGGAATTTCTCTTCACAACAAATTTTGAGGGAAATATTATTTATACTCCATATTTGGCTAATCATATTCTCATTATTTGTTTTATTATATAGTCAAATAAATAAAAATTATATGATAAAAATAATAGTGAAAATGCGATCAACAAAAATGGGAGCGCAAGTAACATTTGTCAATTTTAATTATTTTGATACTCAATTTTTCTCCTATATTTCTTGTGAGAACCCGTAATTTGCATTTTCTAGGTTTTCGCATTTTTCATGGCTTGTTTTCTGCACTTTCTGTATCTGGAAAATTTTCTAGATAAATTTTATGAGTAAATATAATTTTCAGATGATTTTTCTAGTATCAAATAGATTTTGAGAAATTAAGAGTGAATACCGGACGTGGGACCCACTAGTGCGAAAAGTTCGGAAAAATTCGGCCAACTAAATTAAGTTTTGGATACTGGAATTAATTTATCGGGTGTTATGAGATATTTAGAGGTTGCAAATTTGGATTGATGTGAGAGGAAACAAAGTGATAGACTTGCATTAAATTAGGTGACAAGTGTCACCATTTGATTGGGCTTACTTTAAGACTTTCTTACCATTGACTTAAATAAACCAAAAATGATCCAAAAACCACCAAAATATCTCCATTTTCTCTCCTAATGTGGCCGGCCCTCTCTCTCCAAAAGGAAGCAAGAAACTCTTCAAGTTTTAGCTCCAATCTTGCTCAAGGTGAACCATCCAACCATTTGATCTTGCAATTACTCCATAAAATCCCTCCATTTGGTGCTAGTGAGTGATTTGGTGAAGTTTTTTGGAGAAGCTAAGGTGTCCTACAACTCTCCCTCTCTTGTTTACTAGGTAAGTGGTGCTTGAACTTTCTCCTACACCTAATGATGCTTAATTTGTGCCTAGTGGTGGCTAAAGTGCTGAAATTTGTGGTTTATTTCTTGGTTTGAGATGAATTGGTGAAGTTTTTATTTTATTGAGGAATTTTCTGGTTTAATGTGATCATGATGTAGTGGTTATTTATGATGGTTGGTAATGAGGGGTAATGACTCTAGTAGGTGTAAATGATTGGTAATTGCAACCAATTTTGGGTTTGGAAGGAATTTCAGCAAGTTAGGGTTTTGGGTTGCACAATCTGTCCGAATTTTTAGCACCTAGTTAGAGGCCGAATTGGCCTTGTCTCAAAACATGAAAGTTGTAGGGAATGACATTTTAAAGGTGCCTACAAAATTTCAGGTCATTTGGAGTAGTGTAGAGTGAGATATGTCGATTTTACTGTTGCTGTTCTGGGTTGATCAGAATGTGCGAACTGCGCTTGTAATCGTCTGTTTTGACTGGAATTGCTTGGGATTTGGATGTTGGTGTCTTCTAATGAAATGTATCTGGATGTCTTAGCTACCATATGCCTTTGGAATCAATGCATTTGGACTTGTATGGACCGAGTTGGACTCATTACAGCATTGTGTGAATTGTGAACCTGCAATTACGGTTCTGGTTTGGTATTCTGCATTTTTGACTTAGTTGTACTAGGATTTGGACTGAGTGGCCTTCTACATTGTTGTAGCCCTGTCTTTTAGCTTCGAGATGGTGGGTCTTACACCTTCATCCGATAATCATAGGGTATTTGGTACCATTACCGCAAAAAGAGGTCAAAAACTGTTTTTCAAGGCCAAAGCTAATTGCATTTCCGAATTTTCTGGTTTGCTCTAATGTTTGTATATGTTCATGGAACCCTATTGGGGTCATAATTGGCATTGGTTTATGACTCGTTATCGAGTCTCCATGTACTTGTTTGCATGTTTTAGGGCTCGCTCTCATTCCGGTCATTTCCTAGCTAATTTTTGTACTTGTACTACTTTGAGCCTAGGGAACGGCTTTTGGTAAATGAGATGACTTTTGTGTGAAATGTTGGGACTGATTTGAGGAAATAATGAAGCCTTAATGGCTGGAAAAGTAAGAATTTTAGGGGAGGTGCTGCCGATTTTCTAGGCCGTTTGGTTCCTTTAAGTTGGATTTGCCTTTTGGTGGAAATGAAAGGCTTTTGGGTTGTTTGCGCCTAAGTCTTCATGTTACCTTTTCGTTTCCAAGAAAATCATGTTTTCCACCCTTGCATTAGTATTTCTTTGGCAAGGCGTACGACGTGTAGCCGAGCCTCATTTGTGCATTCCGTTTATTCGATTATGGATGTGAAACCTTCAATTGGTTTATTTTGATTATTTTAGGGTTTCTTGGCGATTAAGGCCAATCTGAAGTAAAAACTTTTGAAGTTGAGCCGGTGAGTGTACCACTCCCCTCCACTGCTGTTTAACTTGATTTCTGCTCTGCAATCTGTTTATTTGTTTGAGACGAGGGTGTACTTTATCACACTTGTTCTCTTGTCTGTTCATATGCCAATTTACTATGCAAAATTTGAATATGTTATCTGTGTCTGCATCTGTTCGGATTTCTATGACTTATGAGCTCAGTCCTGTGGCTAAGTTATTCGAGTCGGGCCGGCAAGGGCCTGGACGATTAGATAACGAACCACGGTAGTCTGTTCGGGAATTTTGGGTATTGAGACCCTTGATTCCGGGTATACTCGAGTATTACCATTTTGTTCGTTTGAGGTGAGCGGGCCCGGTAAATGGGTGTTTGGTGGACGGAATTCGGTGTTAAGAGGGGTCTACGGACGCGTTGGTTCTATATACGTTGACGGAGAGTCAACCGGTTTGGATCAAGTACTGCGCTGGAAATTTGGCTCTTGAGAGCCACCCGTATCCTTCTGATTTGAATCATTGGTTCCTTTGCTTTACATCTGACATGTGTATCTGATTTGTTAAATGTGAAATGCCATGATTTTAATGCTATCTGTTTGGTACCTCATTGAGCGCAAGCTCACCCCTTTCTATCCCTTTTGTTTTCCTTACAGGAAAATAAACACTTTTGGTCTGGATTTGACAAATGGCTGCCAAATTGAGCTAGTGGAACATATCTTTTGTATAGCTCATGTATTAAAACCCTAAGTGTACTTTTGGGACGTTTTCTCTTTTGATTTGGCAAACCGTGTATATGTATCAACTTTTGAAAACTTTTGTATGTCATTTTGGATTGTAATCGCTAAAGTTCAGATGTGAATGTTTGCGTGCTCTTTCGATTGGGTTCTGACGGGTCGGTTACTATTCATGGCCGACTCCGGATTTCATTTTATTTTATTTTGGGTTGTTTTTCTATTTTGGTTGTTTACGCGCGTTTGTAAGCTCCGGAATGAAACGGATAGCTTTAATTTGTTCCGTTAGTCCTGGCGAGAACTGGGCAGGCGGTCCGCCGAACCCTTTGGTTCGCCTTAGGGTAAGGTGGGGCTGTTACATTTCTATTCATTACATGCCAAAATAATTTGATACTCTGTACTCGACTAAGCTTCTAGGAGGCCTCCCATGACTACGTTTTACATAAAATCACTTCCAAATACTAATAAGGTAAGGCTCCATACGTTTGATGTTCCCATAAAATTGTAATACTGTAATTATCACTACTGAAAATTACATAGACATCACTACTTTTTTTGACGAAACATAGATGTTACTACCTAAAATTGTAAACACTTCTGCTGTTCGCATAAAATGTGTTTTTTACGCACCGTTAATATGTATGCTTGAGAACCATGATTTTCCCAAATTACCTTTAACTTGGAAAGAATTGGAACTAAGGGTGAATGTTGTGACCCCTCAGCTCCAAATATCCCTTGAGCACATTAAAGAAATCAATCAGATGGACTTCTATAGTGGTTGTAGCATGGCTTTGGCTCAGGTCTCATAAAGAAAGGAGAATAAGGCTCAAAGTTTTGACTTTTCAAGTTGATCACCTTAACAATTCTGCTGCCAAATTCTATAAAACAACATATGTGGAGAAATTATATTGTTCCTTTCCGAAACTGCCACAAAACAAGTCAGTAATTTTCCCAAATTACCTAAAAAAGTAGAAATTTCAAAAAAGAGTTATTTGCGTACACATCACATGATGATGATGAAAATGCAGTTTTATTTTTAGTACCGTATTTTCTCACCATTTTAGAACAGTGATGAAAATGCCTGTAGAGTAAATTTGTCTTGCGATTGCTGTTCATTTGAAAAAAAAATGGATGAGAAAGTTGTTTCGTATGTACTCTTTTTGCTTGGTTAGTGAAGAAAATATAGAAAGTAGAAAAAGATTAAGCTCCTATGCCTTAGGCATTCTTTTGGATGAAGAATGAAATTTTCCTCGATGCCATTGAGCACTAGACGTATAGTTTTTCGAGTCTTTGCTCACACATATAAATTTTCTTTACAATGAATGTAATTATCCTAACATTTTGACAAAAAAAAAAAAAAAAAAAAAAAAGGGATAACCGATACAGGACAAAAAAAATAAAAGCTACTCCAAATGTTACAGACAAAACTATCCATATACCATGGTATTTCCTTTGCAACCACAATGTTTATCCATATCCAAATTGTCCATCGTAATAAATTATGTAAAAACTGTGTGAAATCAACAAATGGCAATTAGAATTTTCTATTGCCCTGCCAATTGCCAAATCAAGAAGTGTAACTTGCTATTTTTATCTTTGCTTTCTATCAATAGGATAGATGCCAGTCCACGTTTGTGGCTGAGCTCACTCAACTTGACACAAAGTAGAAAGACAGAAACACCCCAACCCTTCCGCATCCCACAAAGCAACACGTCAGCGCTGATCTTTTTTCCACGATTTCCCAATTCCCTAGACCCGTATAAACTAGACTTAAGGCTGTTTCTGTCATTTCATTTATAATAAAATAACATACCTCACCCTCATTATTCCACCTCCCATTACCGACTTCACCCCCTCTTAAAAGTCCACATTCTCTCCTCAAACTCCCTATAGCCGCCTCCCATCTCCTTCCCCCGGCCTCATATTTTCATTTTCGTTCAAAACATTTTCTCTCTACCTTCTCGAATTAGAAAGGAAAAAAAAAGAAAAGCAAAAAGAGGGGAAAAAACGAAAAAGGAAAACCTTGGCCATGGCTCATCAGAAGAGAGAGAAAGAAGAGACGGAACTCAAAGTTCCGGAATCTCTAACACTATGTACCCCAACAATCCCAGTACCTCCACCGCAGCTCGATGATCCGAGATCTAATTCTGCGAGATCGCCTGAGAGCTCAGATCCGAAACTCTTGGTCAACGGCGACGACAATCTAAGATCTAGCCCGTTGTCACCGGAGAGATCGGATCTGATCTCTGTCGGAGCTGTCGATGGAAAGGGGGTGGAATTAAATCGGTCGTTGAAAAGGCCGAGGGACGCTGTTAATCGGTGTTCGTGTACTGGGTGTAGGAGAAAATTGGGTTTAATGGGGTTTCGGTGCCGATGCGGGGACATGTTTTGTTCCGAGCACAGGTATTCCGATCGGCACGATTGCAGTTATGATTACAAGACTGCTGGGCGAGAGGCGATTGCTCGGGAAAATCCGGTGGTCAAGGCCCCGAAGATTCTCAAGGTGTGACGTTGGATGAATCTCAATTCTTGGTTCGTGAAGCTATTAAGTTGGGTCAGCTCAGCCCATCTCAGCTGCAACCCAGCAAGGGAGCCTCAGAGGGGGAAGCGGCCTGGGGGAAATTCTCTGTATCATGGGATTTGAGAGATGGAGTCATGGGGGTGTTTTTCGTTGTAAATTTGATAGCGGAGTGAGGGTACTATTGTCATTTAAATTCTATTATATGATTACTCTGGGAGTAGAAATCCTTCTTTGCCTTTTTTTTTTTTTTTTTTTTTTTTTAAGTTATCTGTCCTCCTAATTAATTGATTTCTCCAAAATATCCCCAAAAAAAAAATATTTAGCTGGTGTGGGAGACATAACATGTGATTGTCCGTCAGCAATTGTAAGCGTGGCAAATTTCGGCCCTTTAGCTGAAAGTTGGTGTGGGGTTGGGGTTGTCTGAAATGAATATGTATTCAATGACGATGATGCAGGCAAAAAAACAATTCAACAAAAATGAGGGGAGAGATAGGTCCTCAAAACATAAATTAAAAGGAAAGATGTATAAGAAATGATGCAGGCTTGGGAGATGCTCTTCGACTTTTTCTATGGACATAAGAGAATGCGATACGTATTAGTATCTGTTTGGTACGCAGGAATGATAACAAATTTGATGAAATTAGACCATTGTTTAACGGATGAGTTTTGTCCTAATATTTATTGTTGTAGTAGTAACGGTAATTCAATGCAACGTGTAAATCGTACAGTCGAGAAAGTGTAAATTCATATTTATTCATCTTAAATTCGTATATTGCATGATATTTTCATATCCTGACAGTTGTATGAGCAATTAGTGCATGAGACGTGAGAAATTACTTTAAGGCTCGTCAGTTGTATGAGCAATTAGTGCATGAGATGTAAGAATTTATAAAGGTTATGGAGGTTACTTTCTCCCACTTAAAAGTATTTTGATGCTTAAAAATTAGAAAATTTTCACTTATCTTTCATACTTTAAGTTTTTTATAATGTGTGCAACTCATTTCAAAATATAATATTGAAAAACTCATTTTGGAAGAGAGTATAGTCCGTTCCAAATATGCCATTTTCCTGTAGTCCTTTAATTGCATAACACACTAATTTTATCTCTTAATTTTTATAAATTTGGTCAATGCTGTTCTTTAATAGAAAAAAGTCGAAAGATCCATTAAATAGTTTTTGTGTCATTGGTTTGGATAAAATAATTAAAATACTTAGAAAACAATTTAGAGTACATGTAAAAATATCTTAAACTATTTTACAATAATGAAAATAACTTTCTTACCAACTGCAAAATAGCACTTTGTACCATCGATTTGAACAAAAAAAATAGAAAATTCAAACAAATGTAAATGATATATAAAACTCTTTAAATTAACTCAATTCAATTTATAGCAAAAAAGTAATATTTTTTAACTTGCAAAAACATTGACAAAAATGTTAAATACTAGCTATTTGTATTTTAATGACACACTATATTTTGTCTCAGTAGAATTAAACCTTCATGTTTTTGCTTCTGTTTTGAAATTACTATCACTATACTCACGGTTAGTTTTTGTGTCATTGGTTTGGATAAAATGATTAAAATACTTAGAAAATGTGATACCCTAACATTTAGGATACTATCGTTGTTTAGTTTCCAAGAGAATATTACGATTTCTTTATTTAAGACATTGTTTTGTTTTAAAAGTGAGAAACCCTAAATTCTAGAAACCCTAAAGTCTAAACAAAAACTCTGGTTTACTTGTGACTAACCGGTTTTCTTAAATCCTTCATTTTGAATCGAAACCCTAATTGTAATCATTGGAATTGTAAAATTTCTCATATTTTCTTAAAATTCCTTTTTATTTGGCATTTATTCCCTTATAATAGCTATACTACTCATTTACATCCCCAATGTTTAGAATAAAAAATAGAATTAAGAGTTTTTCCTTTTGCATTCATCGTTAGGGTAAACTAAGATTTTTACGCCTATCTGTAGTGTGACTATCCGATACAGAGAGTGGATCAAATTTGGTGATTAAGAGGGAGTTTTAGATGATATTAAGTGTGTGATTAGAAGTGATAATAATAAGTTAGTGAATTATAAGTGAAAACCCTAGTACGTGCGAAATAAGAAAAAACGGGTTGGACCGACGGGTACCGTTTGCTACCGATTGAGTACACCACTTGAACACCACATTATTACCTTAATCTTCTCACTTTTATTTCAGCAAAATTGGCCCTAAATATCTCCTCCATAGGGCTGAAATTATTGACTAAGAAAAGGGAGGAAAAAGAAAAAAAATTAAGATTGAATCTTGTGGTGACACTTGTTGGCAATCCATGGACCTTTGACCAAATGAGTTTCCTTCCTTCTTATCTTTATTCTTGGCTCCATTCCCTTCCATTTTTCTCCCATCTTGGCCTAAAATAAGAGAGGGAAAAGAGAGAAAAACAACTTCACCTCCAACCTTGATTCTTCCTTGTTGAGTTGAAATTAACCGGACCAAACCGATTAAACTTACCTTTTGGTGCTTGGAAGGCTTGGTGTACTGAAATTTTTGGACGAAAGTGGTGTCTTTCTCACCTCCAAGGAGCTTTTGGAAGGTACCATGGCTGCCTATCCCTTTACTCTTCCTTAATCTTGTTTAAGTGTGAATAGAAACTCATATTCTTGGTTTACGACGGTTAATCGGTTAGTTTTGATTGATTTGTTGGGTATGGTGTGACGCCCCCACTTCTCTCTAAAGCGAACCAAAGGGTATCCACGGGACGCCTGCCCAGCTCTCGCCAGGACTCAAGTAATTTCCGTCCAAGCTTTATACAATACTAGACGTTACGATTAAATATCATAAATACAATCAGTGCGTAAGCATTCAAGCTTATCAATATTCAACATCTGCCCAATCATTACATCGAAATCTCGAAATACATCAATATTCAAAATATACATCAATCACAAGTCTAGCCCCAAAGTGCAACGGAAACCCTAAAACAAGAGTACGCCAAGAGGGGTTTCTCCAACATTTCTCCAAATCCAATCCTGTTAAGGAAAACAAATCTATAGGGTGGGCTGAACGCTCGTGAGGCCAAGAACACACATGCAAGCACTTTGTTCAAATAGCAATCCCAAATTTAATAAATAAAACCATGTCCTTTCAATAATCAATCATTCGAACAGGAAAAGTAATCAGAAACAATTCAAGGATATAGTAGCTCTCAGGAGTTAAGTTCCACTCGATCTGCCGATGTCATTCGTATACCTTCCCGCATTGACCCTCCTGTCAACCGGGTCGGTATTTCCATTTCCGTAGATCACCACTTACTTCCCTCCGTCCACCGTACACCATAAGGGCCCACAAGTCATTTATAAGGCGATACTCCACGAGTATGCCAAGCAAGACCTCTCATTAGATCGAGCTTATATATATCTCATGGCTCGCCCCAGTCCCCGGCCAAGCCCATTGCCGGCTCGAGTCTAAGGTTGGCCTATGAGTTTGGGTGTCCCCCATTCATTTGAAAGTCGAGGAGGTTCACTCCAACGACATATGTAATCATAACATAACATTGCATTTCATTCATTCATTCAATACACTTCAATCATTCATTTGAAATTAGAACGAGTGCGATAAAGTACGCACCCGCCCTTATTTTTTTAAAATTCCCAACAATTACCACAATTAAGCAAGTATCAAGAATTCACACACTTGACACTCACCGAGCAATTCAATAGGGATTATTCTTTGGAGATTCAAGTGTCCACAGTGAGATCCTTTTGAAGGTCTCCTTGTGCGCCTGGCAATTAATAGCGGATAATCACACAAATAACCCACTTATTAAGGAAGATTGTACTCTAGTACAATCTAAAGATTATTTCACAAAAGGAACCTCAATTACACGCAAATCGAGGTTCAACTTGCCTTTTATTATGTACAATATTATTTGAGTTTTTATCATGAAAAGCGAGGGCAAAACGTTTGAATAATACTAAGAGAATAAAGAATTTTGGAAAAACTCCTTTGCCTTGAAAATTGAGAAATTTCAGTTTTATCCTAAATTTTTGAAAAATCGTAACTCGCTCGGCATAAGTCGAGAATTGGAAAAGTTTATACCGTTGGAAACCTTTTAGAAAGTACTATAAGTTCCTAGAAGACACTTTTCCATGAATCAAAGTGGAAAGTGTTCAAAAATGAGCTTGAAGATGCAGGATTGGTTTACAAGGCAGAATTAAGTTGGATTTCGGCCAACTTTGAAAATTCGGCACGATTCACACGTTGCAAACCAGCCTCTGAAATTTGTCACTCAATTAGAGTTGCAAGTGAGGTTTATAACAAAACAAGCGGATCAAGAATCGGAGTTTCGAGTACCGAGATACGGTAGCTCAAAGTTGGGGAAATTCAAGACTGGATGAGGATTTCCAGATTTGAACCTCTAACTTTAGTAATTTAATTGGGTATCGAAACGAACTTGCATTGGTACCAAATTTGGCAGTATTTTACTCCTATATGAAAGGTACTGCTCTATCAAATTTTAGGGAAAAATACCTTCGGAAAGATAGTTAATTAGTCAACCAAAGTTCAGGAAAAATTATAAGGCAAACTGCCTTTAGACTTTCATTACCCATTTCAAAACGTTTAATCAAGCAAACTATCCAATCATGGTTCATTTGTGAAATAAAGGCCTAAGAAACATCCATAATACCTTTGGTAAGTGTTTAGTATCAAGAACATCAATTAACAAGTTCACTCCAAGATCTTGTTCCAAACCAGTCCAAATATTAAGGTTTTTCCAAAACAGGGCAGCCTCTTGTTTTGGTCACAATTCAGTCAATTTAACTCAGAATCGAGCATGGCTTATGCCGTTGGAAAATACATTCATAGGGCTAAAATACCACAGAAGAAATCATTTCAAAATTCGGCACCCATCTGGTTCAAAATCGGGCATCAAGTTGCTGCCTGAACACTTCATTCCAGATGAACGGAGCAACAGGACAGCGAACTTAAAACATTTGGTTTGGCTTGCTCACAAAGAATCAGAACGTTCATTATATACCAAATTAAAGCCAGGAATGTCTAGTTTCAAACGCCACTGACGGTACTTGATTTTGACATCCGAGGACAGAGTTATGGCCGAAATGCTACCGCTGGATAGGGTTACCCGAAAATGATTTTCCAGCTTGCCTAGTTCACGAATAAATTCATTTGCCCATCCAAACGTTAATGTTTTCCAACGAAAATTTTTACACATATAGTATAACATATAAACATCAGGTTCATGCCAATAAATCACCAAAAATTAGCCTTGTAGTGGCCAAACAAAACAGGGGTAGTTTCTGAAATTTCTTGTCATGACCTCAACTTTGAGTTTCCAACAATAATACTCCATAAATCCATCATTATAACCACTAAACTACCATTAAATCCAACATTAATCATCTAATCAGCAACAACAACCCAAGTGTGGGAATACAAAGAGCCCACTTTCACATTTTACAACCGTATCAAGCCATCCATACACATGCAATAGCTTAAAGATGCATTTCTACCATCATAACCCAAGCTTAAGGTGTAGGATGAAGTTATACCTCCTTAGTGTCTTAACCCAGAAATTTTCGGTCCTCAAGGCTCCAAGAAACCGTGAAAATGCAGCCCTTTTTGTTAGGTAAATCCAACCTCCAAGTAGTTTGCTAGATGATCTCCAAGTTTGGTGAAGATTGGTTGAGGTTTTGGGTTGATTTAGTGAAGAAATTTGTGAAGCAAGAGAGTGAGTGAGAGGGAGATGTTGGCCGGCTGTCTTAGTGAGAGAAGATGGAGAGTGATCAGATTTCTTTTAGCTTCCAAGAGAAGATTAATTGAGTGGTGCACAATCACTCCAAAGTCAACTCTTATTAGGGCGTGTTTGGCGCGATTAGGGCTCGATTTTCTCGCGCGTTTGGTTCACTAGTGCACTAAACCTCCAATGCATTTATATTCATGTAAATATTATTCACTCTCAATTGTCTCGAAATAAGGGTCTAAAGTCCCTCAAATAAAGTCGCGCGTGTGAAAACGCGTACCGTCAATTTTAACGCTATAACGCGAAACTTCCGAGAAATTCTTATAACGACTGCACTACTAACTGTCACTTAAGTATTTATTCATAAGATTACCTATTTTAGGACCATAGTACAAGTCTGCAATATTCCAAGCTTATTGTGCTCCTACGCGGATAAAGTCTCCAAGCACTATTCACTGTTCTCACTAAACGCGCTCCGGAAATTAATTCTTGAAACAAGTCACTTTAAAAATATAACGAAGCTATATTTCCACGTAATTAGGTTTAATAGGTCTAGAAAATAATACTCGGAATAAATGAACAAGTAAATAATTAAATAAGCTCAAATTAGGGTTTTAATAGGAGTTTTACGAGTCCTCACATGAGTCGAGTATTAACTCCTCAAATCTCCAATAAATTTGTATCCATGCGTCTTTTGGAAAACTATCCACGCGTGAGTAGTATATGCTCACTTGGAACTTATTCACCTTTAATTCTCGATTAACTTTTCTTAATCTGCTATTGTCCGTTCTTAATTTCCCCAGGATAATCATACTCCCGAATACAATATCACCTTGAAACACTCGTGTTCATTATTTCTCACTTAAACAATCCTCCGAAAATTGAAGTTGTTAACGGGACGTTTTAAAAGCATAAAGAAGACATTATTCCATACGAATGGATTTAAAATGGTCGTAATAAATTATTTGGGAAAAACAGGTGGATAAATACTTAATTAAACCATTAATATTCGATAAAAAAAATAAGAAATTTTTCGGGTCCTCACATATGGAGCTAGGGTTTAGATTTTCAGCTTTGATTATAGTTATCTACCTCTTAATTGATGTTATTGAGTTAGTAATTGGTGGGTTTGATGATAGAGCACTTGTTAGATATGGATTTCTAGAGTAAAGGTGCAAACACCAGAAATTGGAAACCAATCTGCCCTGTTCTGTCCGGTTCTAGTTGACCATGAGGAAGGCCGAATTAGGCTTAGCACAAAACATAAAATTTGTAGGGAATAATGTTTCATAACTTCCTGTAAAATTTCAGATCAATCTGAGAACAGTATCATGTGAAAAGATAAAAAATACCCCTGACTGCCATAGGTAGAGCTCTGTGGCCAGTTTTGACATTTCACCAATTTGACCTCATCTGTTCACCCTAATCTGTACTGAATTACCATTTGGCCAAAACATAGAAATTGTAGTTCTATGTCTTAGTTTTCCAATGGACCTGAAATCGCCTTAATCGGACTTCGGTATCCTGAGTTATTGTCAGTTACGCATAGTGCGGTTAACTAGCCCGAATGTGAGATTCTAGTTCTGTAATTTGAAATTTTGACCTAGATACACTACGAACTGGACTGAGTGGTCTTCATCAAAGTTGTAGGTCTTTGTCTTAGCTTTGAAAAGGTATAAATTGCACCCCAATCCAATAAGCATAGCTTCGGTTGTGTTCGATACGCTAAGCGACGTCAAATCTATCTTTTGTTGTATGACTTAAACTTCATTTTCGGATATTTTCCTAACTTGATTTTGTACTTGTACGACATTGAGCCTATTGAACGGCTATTGAAATGAGATTATTTTGTGTGTGACTTTGGGACTGTTTGAAGAAAATATTGAAGCCATAAATGGCTGGAAAATAGGTAAACACAAGGGGCATGCCGCCAAATTTTCACTAGAGGTATAAACCGGTCTTTGGAGTTCTAGTTCGGTAATCTACAAATTTGACTTGGATACACTGAAAAATGGGTTGAGGTATCTTCATGAAAGTTGTAACTCTTTGTCTAAGTTTCGAGACACTACCTAGAACATTTTGATCCGATAACCACAGCTCTAGTTATGGTCAAAATCGTGTAACCCGTTTTGTACTATTTTCATTTTCACGCACGCGCACGTGCATTTCTCAACCGTTTTTGCTGTTTTGGACCATTTAGGACTACTTTTGTTATTTTGTTACCATTCTGGCCGTTTCGGCCAATTTCAACATTTTTTTGGCCTTAACGTCGTTTTTGACCGCTTTTTATTATTTTTGACCGTTTTCGATCGTTTAAGTTATGAACTGCTATTGTATGGCCGTTTCACTTATGTGTGTATATATAATCTGTCAATATAGACTGTGAGGCTTTTGACGGTGACGGTCAAGCTCAGTGAATTGTATCTTTTTTCGTGCCAAGTTTTATCAAGTGAGTACTTGGGTTGTTTATTGATGTGAAATTATCAAAGTGCTTTGTATATGTTAAATGGGTATTTAGGCGAGGGTGTACTTTATCTCAGTTAACCTAAATCCATCCATTGTTTTGATTTCATATGTGAGAATACATGTCTTATGTTGTGTATCACCCTTTTGCTGAGTGCTGATGGGGGTGATTACATGACTTGAATGGAACCCCATTTGCTGTGTGCTATTTGGGATAAGTACTTTGTTGTGTACTTTGTTGAGAGATATCATCTATTGAGAGATCGGATATCTCAGGGCATGGTTCCAGCCCCGTTCCAAGGGTAGACGAACTATTCGAGCCAGTCGGAGTTTGGTTGAAATTAGTTCCATGCTAACCTTGGGATTTAGTTCTTTGTTGAAGCTTTGATTAAAGCGAAGTGATTTTGTTTCGCTCGAGATGCTGTGTACTGTTGACTGGCCAGCGGGGGTTGATAAGGTGAACGGGGAAAGTTAAGTGGGGTCTACGGTCCATAAGTACTTTGGTTGACAGAGTGTCAATAGGCGTTCAAGCTCGGGGAATTGAACTGGCTTTGGAGCCACCCATATCCTACCATTGTGATGTTTCATTTCTGAATTGATGTGAAATATTTGGATTTATATGTTTATCTGAATGTGCTTTTACATTTTTACCCCAATTATTCACTAAGCATATAACTCCGTTCTATTTGTTTTCCTTAGCAGGAGCCCGACGTGGGGATCGCTCAGGAAGGTGTATAGACTTTTGGTTATAGAATAGTTGACTTTGTACCTATTATAAGTTGGCTAGTAAGATGTGTATAGTTGTCGTGGTGGTTGTAGTTATCAGCTTTTCTAGGGTTTACTTTCTGGTACTTGTGATATGTAATTTTTGGAGAATTGGATGTAATATTTGAGATTTATCTTGTAATTCATTTGAGGACTGTAGTGAGTGAGTGAGTCTCGGCGAGAGTTGGGCAGGCGTCCCGCCAATACCCTAGGGTTCGCTCGTGGGAGAAGTGGGGGCGTCACAGTTGGTATCAGAGCTTAGGTTTCAGATCTCTGTAGTGTATCTTAGGCTTAAAGTTTAGGATGCCGGATTGTGGGATTGGTTTGTAAGTTAAGTGCTCTTTTGGAGCGTAAGTTGTGAATCTTGAAATTGGTACGCGTAAGATATGACTTTGTTGATTTTCGTTTGAGAGCGTATGATCTGAGTTGTGAAGTTTCTTAGTTTGAATTCTTGTACTTGAATACTCGATACTTTTCCTGAGGAAATGCTCGTGAATTTTGAATGGAACATGGTTTAATGTATGATGATATGAATAGAAATTATAATTGAGTTTGAGATAAGTTGTAATGGCACAGGTTAGAGTGCAGAAGATTTTGTCTTATACTCGAGACTTAACCGAATGAGGAGATTGTGTGATACCCAACTTTTAGGATCATCTTTTGTTTAGTCTCAAAGAGGATATTACGGTTTCTTTAGTTTATTTTTATTTTAAAAACATTATTTTGTTTTAAAGAAGAAACTAAAGTTATTTCTTTGGGTTTGATTTAAAACCTTGTTTTATTTTAAAAGACTAGAAACCCTAAACGTCTAATCAAAACCCTAGTTTCACTTGTGACTGACCGTTTTTTTTCAAATTTCTCATATTTTAACCGAAACCCTAAATTCAATTTATGAAATTGTAAAACCCCTCACGTTTTTCTTAAAAATTCCCTTTTATTTGGAACTTGTGATTTTATAATAGCCCTACTACCCAATCACACCACAATAAGTGTAAATGAATATAGAAGTAAGGGTTTTCGTTATCCGTTTTCAAGTTAGAGCGAATTAGAGTTTTCATGTTTTTTCGTAGTGCGACTATCCGGTACGAAGTATGGATCAAATTTGGTGATTAAAAGTGAGTTTTAGATGATATTAAGTGTGGGTTAGAGGTGATAATAATAAGGTAGTGAATTATAAGTTAAAACCCTAGTACGTGCGAAATAACGAAAATAGGGTTGAACCGAAGTGTACCGTTCGTTACCGACTGAGTGCACTGCTTGACCACCATTTTCTTACCACCACATACCCTTGATATTTTTGCAAAATATCCCCCCTCATCCTCAGCCATGTGACCGAAAATTGTGGCCCAAAATGTAAGGAAAAGAAAGCAAAAACTTGGAAGGCTTTGGTGGTGACAAGTGTCAACCACCTATGGTTTCTTGACCAAGCCAAGTCTCACCTTCTTATCTTCCATTTGAGTTCATTTTCCCTCATTTGTTTCTGTTTTTGGCTGAGAGCAAGAGGAGCAAGAGAGTGAAGAGAGTTTTCCATCTTCTATCTTGAATCCAACCAAGAAAAATTAAACCGATTAATCACTAGTTGGGAAGTTTGGGAAGCTGAAGGAACCAAAGATTTCAAGGAGAGGTGAAGGATCATCCTAGCAAGCTCTTGTTTTGAGGTATAAAGGCTGATCAACCATTCTTTTTCCCTTAATCATGATTAAGTTGGGTATTAATGTTAGTATTGTGCTTGTGAGGCTTGTTTCAAGTGATTTTGATGATTAGATGGAAGATTTTTGAGTTAGGGTTTCTTGTGGGTTGGGTGTGGTATGATATATATATATGTGGTATATGATCTTGTGAAGGTGATAGTAGTGATAGTTTCAAGGTGAAAATGTGAATTATAGCTTGAAATAACAAAAATTCCAGATTTCTGGAAAATTTAGTTTCAGTTCTGTCCGGTTCCATTTCATCATGTTAGAGGCCGAATCAGGCTTGGCACAAAACATGAAAGTTGTATATAATGACATTTTATGGTTTTCTACAAAATTTCAGCTCAATCGGAGCAACGTATCCTGTGAAAAGATGAAAATACCCTGACTGCCCTAGGAGTAAAATCAGCGAATAGTTTTGCCAGTACACTAAGTTGGTTGCATTTGTTCACCTGGATACGTACTGAACTAGCTTTTAGTCAGAACATGAAAGTTTTAGTACCTTGTCTTAGCTTTCCAACGCCCCTGGAATCACCTAGTTTTGACTTCGGTAGCCTGAGTTATTGTCATTTATGCATAAGGCAGTTAACAAGCCCGAATGTGAGATTCCGGTTCTATAAATGGAAAATTTGACCTAGATACACTATGAACTGGACTAGGTGGTCTTCATAAAAGTTGTATCTCTCTTCCTTAGCTTCGAAATGGTATAAATTTTACCCCAATCCGATAAGCGTAGCTTCAGTTGTGTCCGTTACGTTAAACAACATCAAATCTGTCTTTTGTTTCTTGACTTAAACTTCATTTCCACCCATGCTCCTAGCTTAATTTTGTACTTGTATGACTTGGAGCCTATGGAATAGCTATTGAAATGAGATGATTTTGTATATGACTTTGGGTTTGATTGAGGAAAAGAATGAAGCCATAAATGGATGGAAAATAGGTAAATACAAAAGGCGTGCTGCCCAAATTTACGCTCGAGAACTAGGTCAATATACTTGCGACTTGAATAAGACTTGAGAGTGAATACCACATGAACCATCTAGGGTATTTACATTTTCTTTGCCACTTCGACTCGAATAGTGATTTTAAAGTTTTACAAGTGAGTCTAAGTTTTACAAATATTTTACTTATGTCCTTTTGTTTCAATGTACTCTTTTCACTACCAAAACCATATTTGTACTTTGACCTAGTACGTATTCGACTTTTTTTTGACTCACTTACATCTTTGATGTTTGAAGCATAATGTGTTCATTTGATTATATTAGGATACCTTGGTGATTGAGGGTGTATCCGGAAGGAAACTTTGGACGTTATTTTGCTTAAATAGGTGAGTGTTCCTTGTTTGCTATATTTTCCTTGACTTCATGCCTTGTGTTATTGTTTGATAATGTGTTAAGTGCTTTCAAGGATTTCCAAAATGAGTTTTCTAGGTGAGCGTGTACTTTATCGTGCTGGACCTAAATGAAACGTGAAATTTTCAATGATTTAATGATTGATACATTAGTTGCGCATGATGTAAGCCTTTTGGCTGAACTGGGCCCTACCTTTCGTTACCGATCGACTCGAGCCAGAAGTGGAGTTGGTCGGGCGATATGGTGACCCTGGGTGTGAACGTTGGTATACTCGAGTACTACCTTGTTGTCGGGTGGAGTCTGGCCAACGTTCGAATGGGGGTGAAATGAAATGAATGAACGAGTGGCAATGAATGAAATGAAGGGTTCACTTCTCAAAATGCATTTTCAAATAATTGGAGGAATAAGGGGAATGACAGGAGAATGAACGAACAAACGAACGAATAGCTCCATGTGAGCCCGTATCGTTTTAATGAATGTGTTATTATCGCTTTCCATTGTAAATGTTTCTTGAACTATTGATACTCTATGTTTAATGTATTGGATTGATTGTTTGATTATGTGTTCGGAACTTCACTGAGCTTTTAGGTCATCTCTTTAATTTTATTTTCCTTAACAGGGAAGGGCGAGCAAGGACGAGAGCTCGGTAGAGACTAGTCTAGACTAGTTTCTTTGATTTTGTAATGGTTCTCGCCCTAGTGCTCGGCACGGGCTGGATGTATGGTGAATTGAGAACCTTTGTATATTCGATGTTTGTACTCTCTTTTGAGATAGTGATGTACATAAGTTTTGCTTTAAGTTTTGGGTCGTCGTTATATTTATTCTCGTGGATTTATTCTAGTTTTGTTTGAGGGTTGAAGTGAATGACTGAGTCCCGGCGAGAGCTGGGCAGGCGGTCCGTCGAACTCTTTGGTTCGCCTTAGGGGGAGGTGGGGCTGTCATAGATTGAAATAATGACTTGGACTTATCCAATAAATGTTTGGCTTGGGTTTTGATAGATTATGGTGGTGGCCAGAATTGTTGAGAAAACTTTTGATTTTGCATCCTTCTTCTAGTCTTCTTGTTTGATTAAATTTGGCACCCCCGATTTGTAAGTGTTGGGATTTGAACTGCTTGAATTGCCTGAGACTGACTTTGAATTGCCGGAAACTGACTAGGCTGAGTTCACTTGAGACTTGAACTTGTTTAGGCGAGTGTGCTCTTACATACACTTAGTGGACCTGATTTGACAGAATATATGGTATTTCATTTACGCATGAACAAGTAGTTTGGTTCGTATATGACCTGTAAGTGCACTTGGATTTTGTGAGTTCTTATTCGTACCTGTGCTCCATGAACTTGAAGTAATTGGCTCTGCTTTTGAACTTATTTGTTTGAACCCTAATTTTGACCCTACTTTTGAACTTATTCATACTTGTGTGGTTGTAGACCGGCTACTACTCTTCTGTAGCGGTTGAACTGACTTTGGTGAGGCATCGCCTGTTGTGTTTTCAAGCACTGCCATTCTTCTAACGAGACATGCCTGTTGTGTTGTCCAGCACCACCAGGGATGATATTTTGAACTAAAACTTTTTGACGAAGTATAGCTATTGTGCTGTCCAGCACCGTCAGGGGCAAAACTTCCGACTTGAGCCTAAGCCATGTTCTGAATTTTTCGAATATCTGAGACTTTATTTCCAACTCAGAGCTAGTTGGTTGAACCGAGCCCTTTTGCATGTTTTATTTGTTTACTTGTGTAGCTACCTGGTGGCTCGTTGCTAAGTGATAAATAGGATTGGAGATTCTTAGTACTTGGCTGCTTTCGAGGATTGTTTGATCTGATTAGTGCAAGTTAGAATTTCAAGGACGAAATTCTTTGAATGAGGGGAGATTGTGACACCCTAACTTTTAGGATACTATCGTTGTTTAGTCTCCAAGAGGATATTACGATTTCTTTATTTAAGACATTGTTTTGTTTTAAAAATGAGAAACCCTAAATTCTAGAAACCCTAAAGTCTAAACAAAAATCCTAGTTTACTTTTGATTAACCGATTTTCTTAAATCCTTTATTTTGAATCAAAACCCTAATTGTAATCATTGGAATTGTAAAATTCCTCATATTTTCTTAAAATTCCTTTCTATTTGGCATTTATTCCCTTATAATAGCTATACTACTTATTTACATCCCCAATATTTAGAATAAAAAATAAAATTAAGAGTTTTCCCTTTTGCATTCATCGTTAGGGTAAACTAAGCTTTTTACACCTATTTGTAGTGTGACTATCCGGTACGGAGAGTGGATCAAATTTGGTGATTAAGAGGGAGTTTTAGATGATATTAAGTGTGTGATTAGAAGTGATAATAATAAGTTAGTGAATTATAAGTGAAAACCCTAGTACGTGCGAAATAAGGAAAAACGGGTTGGACCGACGGGTACCGTTTGCTACTAATTGAGTGCACCACTTGAACACCACATTATTACCTTAATCTTCTCACTTTTATTTCAGAAAAATTGGCCCTAAATATCTCCTCCATAGGGCTGAAATTATTGACCAAGAAAAGGGAGGAAAAAGAAAAAAAATTAAGATTGAATCTTGTGGTGACACTTGTTGGCAATCCATGGACCTTTGATCAAATGAGTTTCCTTCCTTTCTTCTTGGCTCCATTCCCTTCCATTTTTCTTCCATCTTGGCCGAAAATAAGAGAGGGAAAAGAGAGAAAAACAATTTCTCCTCCAACCTTGATTCTTCCTTGTTGAGTTGAAATTAATCGAACCAAACCGATTAAACTTACCTTTTGGTGCTTGGAAGGCTTGGTGTACTGAAATTTTTGGAAGAAAGTGGTGTCTTTCTCACCTCCAAGGAGCTTTTGGAAAGTACCATGGCTGCCTATCCCTTTACTCTTCCTTAATCTTGTTTAAGTGTGAATAGAAACTCATATTCTTGGTTTATGACGGTTAATCGGTTAGTTTTGATTGATTTGTTGGGTATGGAGCTAGGGTTTACATTTTCAGCTTTGATTATAGTTATCTATGTGACGGCCCCACCTCTTCCTATGGTGAACCCTAGGGTATCAGTGAGCTGCCTGCCCATATCTCACCAGAACTCAGTCGTTCAAAGAACTAATACCATCAATGAAACGGATAGAACATCTTCCAAAACAGGGAATTAAAACCCTAATTAAAACATAATCATTATTTCAACGCTCTAGCTTAGTATATGTAACATCACATGTCAACTTACCACTCCACACTCAAAATTACATAGTATAAGTCATACTTAAAAATTTAAGTTTACAAATCTGCTTAAACAAAAGTTACAACCTCAAAATGCAAGTACGAGCAAAACAAAGCTCGAAAGCACTTGATCAAGTTCTTTCTCGGTCTGTTAAGGAAAAAAAAAAAGGAATTGGGTGAGCTAAAGCCCAATGAGGTTCCAAGAAACAACAAGTAAACACATAGTCACATAAGGTCACAAATAACCAAGTAAGCATCGTACAGTAGAATAACAATTAGTCACTGTTCAATTCAAGGATACAGGTGGTTTTCAAAAGCCAAATATCCACTTGAGCTTGATTATAATTGCCTCCTGTTGACACTCCGTTAACGCTTGTATGCACAGTATGAAGGGTCTGTAGAACACCACCTAGATATTTCACATAACAGGTAGCAGGTAGTGGAACAGTCATCTGTCAAGCAAAAGTAGCAATCGACGTCAAACGTCTCAGTTACGATCACCTTCATTTCTCAAACCTAGGTCAACGAGTGAAATCATTAACAATTGGATTCGTTCCTTACTAAAGTATAGGCTCATTAAGAAACCGAGTGAGTAGTCTAGGCTACTTAATTCGGCATGCAATAAGATCCATAACATGGTGAAATTTCATGAGAAAATAAATTTAGTGTGTACATGAAAGCTCGGCAAAAGAAATGTTTCATTTAGACTTGAAGGCTCCTTATTCGGATTAAACGGTCTTGCCCGGCAGTCTCGGGAAAATGGTTATAATTCAGTGTAGAAAAGTTGGAATTAGGTTCTGTTGGTGCCGTTAGAAACTAGGTTCACAATGCTATATTTGTGTAGAAGAAACTATTTCCAAAATCCAAACATAAGTGGTCCAAAATTAAGCATCCAAATGAATTTTCTGGACAGTCTCGGATGAACAGTAACAACCGGGCAGCCAACTTTCATGACTTGCCACAAATCGCTCGGGATGAACCAGAAAATGAGCTTGGTACCATATTAAAGCTCTAAGAGTCTACTTTCAAATGCCACAAATGGCACTCAATTCTGATCATTGAGTAAAATGTCATGACCTTCACAAGATCACTGGTTAGAAAATTCCTGGACCTAGTCCAGTTTTGCCTCTTTGCTCATAACCCAAGACGTATCCAACCAAATTGGTTAATTTTTTGTAGACAATCTCCACACACATAACCCAACATATATCCCTCACACTTGTAGCCAAAATAAGCACAAAATTATCAAAACAAAACAGGGCAGTAAGCCCTTGAAATTTTCGGACAGCACCTCCCCAACTTTTCTAACTTTCAACCTTTCATGATTTGTGCTCCAATCACATAACAAGTATTAGATCTACTAAAAAGGGGATAAAAAACATGTTAATACCTCATACACACACATGAAAAAGGGCTAGGCATTTCATCAAACACATGGTATGCATACTAACAAGCTTTACCACTACTTGATTGATTCATGGGACTAACCCCAAATACCAACCACAAACTTGCAATTCATCATCAAGGCTAAAAGATGATGATATAACATCATAAAACCCTAATTTAAATATTACTTACCTCACTTACAAGTTGCCCAAGTCACCAATCAATCCACCACAATGGAAACTTTAAGCTTGGAATAACCTCAAGGATTGAAGAAAGTTGTCTCGCAACTCAAGATCTTTCTCCTTTGGATTTTTGTTCTTGATTTACTAGGGTTAAAAGCAAGTGTATGGAGATCTCTCTCTCTCTCTCTCTCTTTTGCTAAGGGGTTCGGCCATCTAAGGGAAGAAAAGAGCCATGTTTAGCTTTTATTTTGTCTTCTAATCCTTAGTCAAACAAACCCATGGCTAGGGTTTTGCCACATGACTCCATTATTGTCCTAACCTTTTTTAATCTTTGACTAATGTCATTCTTACCTTTCCAAATGCACCAATAATTATTCAACACCTCTAATCTCTCACATAAAGTCTCTACCACTAATAAAAGAACATTTGAACAATTACAAGTGGTGAATTATTTACAACCTTACTCAAGGAAATATTTTACTTCAAGTAAAATAAATTGAAATGAAATACATGGAAATTATTATAACACATAGAAAATAGTTTGTAAGGGCATATGTAGACACCAAATTTTGAATAATTGTATGTAGCATCTATTTCGTGATTTTCATTTTAGATTGCTTGCATTTTAGTTCGTTATTGTGTGTTTTGCACTATTAATTGTTATGATATTTTAGTTTTATTCATTTTCGCCCTTTTAGTTGACCTATTTCATTTGCTATTTATTCTTATTTACTTTTAGTTTTAGTTTTTAGTTTTAGCTTTTAAGTTTAAAATTAGCATAGAGTTTTTAGGAAAAAGAAAAGGAAAACATTAAAAATATGTTTTAATCATTTTGTTTTTATTCAAGGCTTTCTCGAAGGAAAAATGAAAATGAAAAATTATGAAAAAAAGAGAAAAGGAAAATTTGTTCACAAAAAAATATGTTTATTTCTTTTAAATACAGCTTTTTGGCATTTTATTTTATTAAGTTATTTTTTAAAAAAAAAAGTGAAAAATGAGGAAAATGAAAAATGGAAATTTTGCATTTTTTGTTGTTTTTTGTTTATTTTTATCTAATGTTAATTAAGTTGTTTTCATCATTAATTATTATTGTTTTATTATTTTTGTTGTTTAATTAATTGATTAATTAGTTAAAAAAAAAAAAAAGATTCCGCAGCATGCACGCTGCAATTTTTTGCAGCGTGCAAAGGACAATCTCAAGAGCCATCGGATGGCTGGATGGAAAGGGAAGGATAAGCTCTTCATCCTCACCATCCGAGAGAGGGTTTACGGATTGGAGCTCATATAAAAAGGAACAAGAATCAGCAGCCGCAAGGGGGGGGGATATAGAGAGCACGGCTAAAAAAATTCTGAGGCAAAACAGAAATCAGAGAGAATAGGCATCAAGGACGGCTGCAAAACTTAAGGAAAAACAGAGGAAGGAAATGGAGGAGCTGGGTTTCGGGCAGACAAAGGAGAAGAAATAAGAAAGGGGGAGGAAAAGAGTGGAACGGCAAAAAGAAAAGGAGAAGAAAGAGAGAGGCGACGGACAGCAAAGAAAAACAAGAGAGCTAACGGCTGAGTGAGTAAAAGGGAGAGCTTTGAGAGTTTTGGAAGGAGGTGACGGCTGAAATCTGGAAAAAGAAAGGAAAGCCAGAGAAAGGAGTGGACGGCTGGTGAGGAAGAAGGCTAGAGTTTTGAGAGAGGTGGGCTGTGAGGAACAGAAAACTGGAGAGCTTTCGGGCAGAGTAAGGAACCGTGAGTGAAGGAAAGCCAGACAGAGAGAAACTAGAACAAGGAGAAGAGGATCTGCGGCCCATTGCCCTCGGATTGTGGTGGATTCCAGTCAGTTACTCCAAAGTCCTATCAAAATCCAGTTCTTGTAGCAGCAAAACAGGTAATCCTCAACCTCCTCCCGTATGAAAAATCCAGTTCTTGCATGATTGTGTTTTGGCCGAGAGAAAATGGTTAAAGTTTCCAACTTTGGTTGATGGTTCGTCTTAGGTTGAGTTTTGGGTTGCAAGACTAGATTTTTCTTGTAAGTTAGTGTCATAGATTCTCATTTTAAGTATTGCTGCTGTCCATGTGAGGAACAAGAACCAAACCAGGAAATGGAGTGCTTCTTCGGCAAGTTGAATTTCTGACTTTTAATTCGTTGATTTCCCTTTTCGTTCTGTGAGTTTGTAAGCTGTTTTTGGGTAGTTATAGGTTTAAAATGCATGTTTTGTATGTTTGGGGGCTGAAACACAAATGCTTGCTGAAAATGATCATTTCAGGTTGCTGAACCACCTTTGCACACATATTTTTCCAGAATTTTTTTGCATGGCTTCAGTCTGGTTTTTGTTCGTCTGGATTGGGGTGGTTGTATAGTTACTTGCGTAGTTTAAAGCTGTGATGTTGGGGTTGAAGGGTATCTAATCAAAGTCGTGTGTTTGAATTGGAAATTTGAGTTAGGAAACAAAAAAAATGCAGCTGGCTTCACTTTTGGCTGCTGAATTTTTCGAGTGTTTGAATTACTTAGTTTGCTGGTTATTTGAAATATTTTGAGAGGTGTTTAACGTGGTTTTGAGTGAAGTTGATTTGAAGTTTTAAATGAACTTGGTTTTGCCGAAAGTTTACATGCAAGGATAGAAAGTCATGGCTGAAAATTGCAGAAGCCAAATCCGCAAGTCTGTTGAAAGGTTCAAGCAGTTTGCATGTGTTTCCATGCTCATGGTTCATTGTACCATGGCATTTATGTGTGTTTTGAAGTAATGATTTTGTTAGGTGAAAGGTTTGGTTAAAGATGAGGTGCTAAAGTCCAAAGTTTGTGTTTGAAAATGCAGCAAATTAGTATAGAAGCCTAAGCTGCCACAATTTTTCTGTGATGATTTCTTCTCTGTGTTTGATTTGTTGAGTTTTCCTACTTAACCTGCATGCCTAATCTTATGCTTGAATGGAAGAAAAGAAGGTTGGTGTTGAGTTTGCATTCTTTGAATCACAGGAAACGTAAACTAGCTTGAATGTTGGCCAAGTAAAATAGATTTCCCTAAAAATTCTGAATGGTGGGTGAGTTGTTTTGAACCAATCTGAATCATGAGTTGGTTTCTCATTCCAGATTTCTCTTTGTTTTTTTTGTATGCATAAAAGGTGTTTTTAAGAATGAGTTTGCAACCTTTAGCGAGTGCTAGGAAGCTGGATTTTCTTTTTGGTTAAAATCTTTTCTCTTGCCGCATAAGGCTGCTGAAGTTCCAAAGTCTCGGCTGACTCTCTTTGGCTGCAGAAATGTTTCCTAAGCTTTGCATGAAGTCACCTGAACTGTTCAGATTTTGCATGTCTGTTGGCTGACCTTTGGTGTTAAATTTATAAGTTTCATGATGCAAAATGAGTGGAATGTATGGTAGTTTTTTTTGTTTGGATTTAATTGAGTTTGAAAGCTGTTAATGCCGAATTGAGGGAAGCTTTCATCAGAATTCTTGTTGCAGGCAATGTTTACGTAGCTTTGCATGGTTTTGCATGAAACTATTTTTGAAAATTTCACTTTAACCCCCCCAAGTCTCCCTTTGTTCTACTATGACCCACAAATTTGAGAAAGATCATCAATTGGGTCCCTGTGATTTTTGCAGCAATGCATTATGGCCCAATTACATTCCAATGTCTTGCAATTAGGTTCTAAGGTGTTTGCATTTGAATCATTAATTGATCTTTATTATTTTTGGGACCTTTGAAGGTCTTTGATGATTCATTTTGACGTTGATTGTGATTGATTGGTGGTCGTTATTGGGTCCTAGAAATGCAAGTTTAAACCATGCATGGACTTTCATTCACTCTTGGATTCTTGAGATATGATGTTTGCTTGGATTTTAATTTTTACTTGGGGACCTTTGAGTTTTTAAATGCTTCAATTAGGTTCAAATGATTTGAGTAGTGCTTGCATTTGGGTTTTTTAGTAGATGTTATGCTTGGGGATTGGATGATCATGCTTTTTGCCTTGGTCTTTAAGTAGTTTTGACTTCATTGAGTTGCAATTGAGGGAAAGTTTGATGTTTGGTGGATTCAAATTGTTTAGTTTATATCTTATCATTAAATTGGTGCATTAATCTTTTGTTTTTGGTGATTTTAGCCTAAATTAGTCTTTTCTTGGGTGACTCTAGCCAAGTTGAGTTTGTTTACTTCCTTAGTATCACCAACGGGGAGGTATAATCTCTTTTACCCCTTTTGTTTCTCTCCTATGTGGACTAATGTGCTAATTGAAATTTGCATGTCTACTTGCTTTCCTAGCCTCTCCTTATTTCCTTTCAGTTATTTCATTTACTTTTGATTTTTATTAATGGGGTATGTGTACACCTCTTGGCTTGTAATAGATAGGGCGTAGCAAGTAATTTGGTCCATTTTCCCTTTCCCTTTTGTTTTAGTTAGCAAATGTAATGGTTGCATGCCTATGTGTTATATGTTAAATGCTTTATTAGGATTTTGCATCTAGTCAAGTATGCTAAGTGTTATGTGCTACGTGTTTATAAGTGATTCGCATGTCTACTCGCTTTTTATAGTGTGGATGAATGAAATGGATGAATGTACGTCACCACACTAGTCCAACGCTAGTTGTGGCTTCTTTTATCGTTTCCACTAGTCCAACGCTAGTCGGAATTCATAGGATGGGCTAGTCCAATGCTAGACCCAATAGGTTCTTTTTTTTCCTTTTTCATTAAGTGCATGATCACCACATATCACGCATTTTTCCTTAGTTTATCATTTGGTATGTTCCTCAAACCCCTTCCCCTTCACTTTAGGACTTGCATCTCATGCTAGCTAGGGTTCATTTGCGTGAAAATCCCCTCTTGATAAGGGAAACGAGCGAGTGTGGTTACTCGATAGCCTTAGCACGCTAGTTTTACCTTCTAATCCGAGGGAAAATTAAAATCATAAAACTAGAGGTCATCCCCGTACCCGACTTGATGCATTCCTCTAAGTTCATACATTTTCATTTTTCTCACTATTCTCCTCATTAAATTTTTTAATCCATATACCATATTCACACACCTATTCACTTCTTTATTTTTCACCTCACACATTGCACCTATCTTTTTTTACTTATATATATTTACTTTTTTTTGCTCACTTGCACACGAGCACTTATATTTTCATTCATTTGCACACAAACACTTTCAAATTGCACACATGCCCTTCTCTACACTTTGCACACTTACACTCTTATTTGAGTCCTCATTTGCATCATTCACGATTTTCTATGAGGTCTTTCTTATTGGCCTTCACAATTCATGTGAATGGGACCACAAGCCTCATAAGAGACATTTCTTAGATTTAGGATTGCATTTCTCATTCATTAGTCTTTGTCCAAATTGCAAATACATACTTTGGGTAAAAAAAAAAATTAGGAAAATAAGGGTTAAATCACGCAACTAGCCTTGGCTAGGTCGAAGGGGTGCCTTGGATTTTTATCCTTGCCTTCCCCTTCGTCAAATGTGACTCCCGAACCTTTTTCTTTGTTTGCGTGGACTAGGAGTCGTTCAAAAGGGTTTCTTACTTTTTTCCCTTAAAAAATTCACTTTTTGGGTGACTTGGTACACCCTAACTCTATACCAAGTGGCGACTCCATTTTTCATATAAAAAACCCTTTTTGAACTATTTTTCTTGGGTCAAATCGTCGCATTTTCAAAAGTCCCATTTAGACCCATTTTTATTTTTATCAAAAAATTCACTTTTTCCAAACCAATAAAATCACAAAAACAATCATTTTTATTTTTCAAAAAATGGGGCGCGACAGTTGGCGACTCCACTGGGGACTTCCTAAGTGGGTCCGAGCTTTTTTTATTTAACCATTCTTTTTCCTTTTTTCTACCCCTTTTATGAATTGCATTTGGATATTAGGGTTGCATTTTTTTGATTCGCTCACGTATCAAGCTCCCTCACTCACGTATGTATGATTGGATGTTTGAATGAATGTTTATACCGCGCTTGTCATTGCACTTGGGGGGGGGTTATGTGTCACCCTTAGAGCCTCGCGTGGGTTCTTGATCCCTCCCCTCCAAAGCGTGCACTATCATACGCGCATACGTTTTACTATTCATCCCCCTTTATTTTTCTTTTAGTGGCTTGTCACGCCACTCCACCCTTTTAGGATTAGGAGACCCACTTGGACGTGTGATCGTGACACGACGTGTGCGTAGCACGATCCAATGGGTCACTCACTCTTCCGCTTTAAACTTTGGGTTAATATCCTTAGTTTTTAGTCGAAGGTTGAGGGTTTTTATAGATTCACTCAAACATGCGGCCGTGACACGACGTGTGCGTAGCGGTGTTTGGGGAATCGCTCGAGCCACCGACAAAGGGTCATGGAATTGATGACCCTTGGCCCTAAGTCTGAAGGCTTGGGGACCTGAGCTTATCGAGTTAGATGCATTAGTGAACCCCAACCTCATGCATCCATATAGTTCACCTAGGGTAGAGTCTGCCTTACCCTATTAGGGACACCATTCACGAGGGGAGGGATCCCATCCTTTTCCTTATTTACTTTTCCTGTTTTTTATCATTTAATTGTCCAACGTGTTATGTGATTAAATGTGGAACTAACTTTCCTTGTTTCTTGATTTTGCATTCACAACCCTAGCAAATAAGAGGTCTGGCATGACCTTCTTTTAAGAAGCTTACCCGTGTAGATAGGACATGGCACGTTTAAGAAGTTTTGTATATTTTTGTGTATAAATAATAATGTCATGTCATTTTGGGCCTACCCTGGCAAATCAAGGGTCCTTTAGGTCATATTGCATATTTTACTGCTTTAATAAATGGCATCATGCATAAGCCCTAGAAATGGAATCCTATATTAGGGATAAGCCGACCTTTTTTCCCGTGGGTATCTAACCCTATTTTGGGAATTGCACGTTTAAATTCATGTTTAACTAGAGAGGTGGGACCCGTAGGTAAGGTATTTGACATCGATTTTCGTTCTTAGATGGGAAATCCTCGCCGCGTCCAACAGATGTTAGCAATACCAGTTGAGGTGCAAAAATGGCCCACATTGCTTTCGCCAAGCGAGATTAATCAAGTATCCACTCGATTGGGACCTATCGGGGATTTTAAAGACATTAAGTCCGATGGATATTTGGTAGAGGCTTTGGTGCACTTATGGGATCCCATCTGTTCTACTTTTAGGCTAGGGAAAGAAGAAATGACCATAACTATCGAGGAAATTGCTGGATTTCTCAATTTGCCGGTTCAGGGAACCGCCGTTATATTCCCATTAGCATCTGACAAAGTGGAGTTTTGTCGTTTTACCGGTATGAAGGAGTCAGTAATACAAGGGTTGGACCAGAATATAGAGGCAAAATTCTTGTTTGATCGATTCGCGTTAAGGGATGGTTTTGAAAGACATCGAGGGGATTTCTCGTTTACTTCTAGGGAAATATGGGATCGAAAGAGAGTTTGGGTGTATGGATTAGTCATGGCGGGAACTTATCTTTTTCCCAGGAAAGACAAAAAGATAGCCTTCAAGCTCACCAAAATCATGTATGACCTGTTTTTAGGAATCAATAATAAGCCCTGTTCTATCATTCCAACCATTCTAGCCGATATTTTCATAGCCTGCTCTACCTGTCAGAGAGGGGGAAAGTTCTTTTGTGGTTCGAATTTAATCTTACATGTATGGGGGATGGAGCACTTCATGAGACGACCGGCTATTCCTGAGAGTCTACCAATGTCCGGATATAACTGGGTAATCACACATCACAAAAGGGTTGATAGCAGCAATTTGCCGTGTAATGCGTCCGAATTTGTGGATTTCTTGACGAATATGACCAATCAAAATGTTAGATGGGTATTGGATTGGACCAATTGTACCAAACCTATTCTTCATACCAAGGCATCCGAATTTGTTCCTCTATGGGGTACCCAGGGTATCATGGCATACAATCCGAGGAGGTTTCTCCGACAATTAGGGCGAGTCCAAGATGTACCACCCGCAGTGGATCTGACTCCATTTGTCATCGTTTTCGACAAAGGGATATGTCCGAAGGAAATTCCAATGAAGACTCTTATTGATGAGGCCTGGGAAACATTATCCGATGACGAACGCGTCAAGTACGTTCCGGAACTCAAACAAAGGGGATTGACCACTCCGCAATATGAAGACTGGATAGGAAGGTCCACCATACAAGAAATACAAGATGAGCCGGCCAAGGAGGTGGAAAGGTTAAAAGCCATTATTGAAGCAAGGGATAAGGAGATTCTGCAATTAAGTAAGTCCGTCGAAGTATACAAAGGGATGGCGGAGCAAAACAAGCAAATGTATGAGGGTGAGCGAGAAAAGCGTCAGGATATGAAAAGAAAATGTGGGGAATTATATGATCAAGCCGAATGTGTCAAGTTGCCATATGCTAGGGAAACTAGGGATTCTATATTAGATAGACTCAAGAGCTTTGGTAATCTTGTACGGAATCGTCTTCATGACATGATGTAAATATTGGCAAGTTTATCAATGAAAGTGAATTTTCTTTTGCAATCATTTGGAGTTATTGTTCAAGCAGGTTTGTATAACGGGTCCCATTTCGAAGGTGTTGCATCATGCTAGGCCTACCCTTGGCACAAAAAGGGTCCCCCCATAGGACATGCATCCGAATTGTTCGAATAGTTACTAACTCATGTCTTTTTCTTTTCCTCTTTTGAATAGATTGCAGAAATTCAATAACGATTGGTTTATTTAAAGCAGTCTTTTGCATTCTCAGGTAAAATTTCCAAAAATAGCTTTCCGGAAAAGCCCCATTATTACGCGATCCCGAAGTAAAGCTCAAAGGAATCGTGTAAACATGAATATTCAACCAGAATCATCCGATAAGACTACAGCGACTACACAGCCGGAAGTCACGAGTCCTGGAGTCCAGTTGGCCGAGTTACTTGCTAAGTTTGGGGAAATGGCCTCTGAAATGGCCGCCCAAAAGAAATTAATAGATGAGCTTGTCAGTAGCGGGGTACAGCCGGAGCTTCCGCACGTAATACAATTGCAATCTGAACCCTTTGTTATTCCTACAGTTCAAACTATTGTTCCCATGCAAGGTCCACCCGAAGGGACTTTCACCTACCCCACCGTTCATCTGCCATACACTTACCCTCCTAATCCTTCATTTTTCCCTACTCATATGCAAGGCCCACAACCTGAAGTCACTGCAAATATACCACCTGAGACACAAGCTTATTATTACCCCACCACTGAGCCTTATCTGCCAGACCATTTTATTCAAACCAAACCAGAGGTGGGAGGATCCTCTGCTCCCATTGATGTGAAGTTATTAAAGCGCCTGGACCGTTTCGATGAATTCATGAGGAAGAGTCAGGTGCTGAACAAGCAAGGAGTTTTGGATTACGATGAGCTGTGTCTCTTTCCGAATGTGCAACTGCCTGAGGGGTTCAAAACTCCTAAGTTTAACAAATACGATGGGACGGGTAATCCCAAGACGCACCTCCGACTATTTGCCAACAAATTGGGAAAGCCTGTGGACGATGAAAACTTGCCTCTAAGGTTGTTCCCCGAAAGTCTGGAAGGGGACGCACTTGACTGGTATTCAAATCTGAAACCTGAAGACGTAAGAACCTGGATTGACTTGTCCAAGGCTTTCGTAAGGCAATATGAGTATAATTGTGAGTTGGCACCGACTAGAACCACCTTGGAAGGAACCAAAAGAAAACCCTCCGAAGATCACAAGACTTATGCCAAGAGGTGGAGGAAAATAGCTGCCAAGGTGGAGCCTCCGATGACCGAGGAAGAAATCATCCGTACTTTCATCAAGGCTCATGATCCTCCATATTTTGAAGAAATTTTCCGTATGACTGGATGTTCATTCGCGGCAATTGTAAATAAACTTGAAGAATTCGACGACTTTGTACGAGCCGGGAAAATTGTTAATGTGTCTGCCCTGAAATCGCAAGTAGAAGCTTTGCAAGGGCGAGGAAGCAGTGAAAAGAAACCACAATTCAAAAAGAAAGAAGGAGATACAACCTTTGTTTGGAACCACAACCCTTCACCCCGACCCCGATACCAGCACAACCCAACCTACCAGCAACCTTACCATTACTACTCAAACCCACACCCTGTATATACTACCAACATCCACCACCCTCGACCTCGCCCAAACTATACTAACCCACCTTCAGCCCCTTTTCAAATTTCTCAACCAAATCCACCCCAAAACCGACCTCGACCTCCATTTAACCCAAGATTTCCTCCTCCAAATAGACCTGCTTACAACTATCCTCAACCCACTGAACCCTACAACAGACCCCCTAGCCGTACTTTTACCAATTTAGGCAGGCCTTTAGACCAATTATATGACCAGTTAAGGGCCTCCGGAAAAATTGGCACAGTACCCCCTCCTACCTATCCGTATGGCATGCCCGCCTGGTATAACCCGCAAGCTGTTTGCGCATATCATTCGGGGGCCCCTGGGCATGCAACTTTGGATTGCAAGGCGCTAAAGCATAAAGTTCAGGATATGGTTGAGTCTGGAGAAATCGTGATCAGAAAGAGGGAGCCGCAAGGGCCAAACGTAAATCAAAACCCCTTGCCAGAGCATGTTGGGGTTATTATGGACGATGCGGAGTACGAGGAACAAATCAAGAAATTGGCAATAGAAGCTGAAGTGTTTGGGGTCACGGACCAACCGTTTGTCATAGAGTTGCCATTCGAAGAAGATAACAAGCCTTTTGTCTTGGACCTCACGCCAGCAGAGAATGAAGCTTTGAAACCGGTAGTCATCGAATTCCCGAAGCAGGAGCCCGTATTAAGTCTGCAACAAGTGCCGTGGAATTACGATGAGCCTAGCATACAGATCGGGGAGAATTCAACCGCAAAGAAGGAAGTGTCAGTAGTTACCAGATCGGGGAAGACTGTAAATCCATTTGAGACTACTACTCCAATTCAAGCCAATAGTTCTGAGCCACCCATCAAACCAACAATCACCGAGAAAGAAGCCGTGGATTTCCTTAAACGACTCCAGAGAAGTGAATACAACATAGTGGAAAAGCTAAGCAAATCACCTGCCCAGATAACCATGTTGGACCTACTTTTCTCTTCGGACGTGCATAGGGATGCATTGATCGATGTATTAACTAAGGCTCAAATTCCGAGGGACATTTCTGTTGATAATTTTTCAAACGTGGTTGGGAGCGTATTATTCAACAAGCAAATTGCTTTTTCTGATGATGAATTGCCGACGGAGGGCATTGGACATAATAAGGCGTTGTACATAACAGTGAGGTGCAACGGGAAAATGCTGCCTAAGGTGTTAATCGATAATGGATCCGCACTGAATATCTGTCCTTGGAGTACCTTAGAGAAACTAGGGTTGCAAGACATCAAGCTGAGGCCTTCAGGGACTATCGTTAGAGGGTTTGATGGAGCGCAGAGGGAGCCAATAGGAGAGGCAGATTTAGTAATCGAGATGGGGCCCGCCCAATTTCAAATAACTTGCCAAGTCATGAACTTCCCGAGCATTTATAATATTTTACTTGGAAGGCCATGGATTCACAAGTCTGGGGCCGTGCCGTCTTCGTTGCATCAGTTACTCAAGTTCGTGGTAAATGACAAACTAATCACTATCTTTGCTGAAGAGGACTGCCTGGTGATCACCGATTCTGGAGTTAAAGAGGAGGGTAGTCAAAGTGTTACCATGTCCCCTCACAGCACATCCGATATAGTCTCCGTAAGTTGGATAACCACGGAGGAACAAACTCTCTCAAAGGCCAGTGTAATGATGGCTAGAGAAATGATTCGTGGAGGATACAAATTCGACAAGGGGTTGGGGCGTGAACTGCAAGGGATCCTGAAGCCAGTGAAGATAGTAGAAAAGAGGGATACCTTCGGTTTGGGTTTCAGACCAACCGCCAAGGATTTCAAGGAGATGAAGGAGCGTAAAAGAGCAGAAAAAGAGGGCCGGCAAAGGGTTTTCGATATTCCACCGCTACGGTATATTTTTCCCCGGCCAGCTGAAATAATCACATCAGAGGGTAATTCAACTGAAGAAATCGAGGATAGTTTGTCCCAACTGTTCATTGGGGCAATATTTGAAGACAATTTCCCGAACGAGGCCGAATTTCCTGACATCCCTGAAGGGTCGATTTCCAATTGGACAGCTGAATTTCTGCCTATTCGGAAGGAGTTTCGGTAAACTGAAAGGGGTTTATCATTCATATGAATTCATGAAAAATACTTTTGCATCTGTAAATAGCCAATGAAAACAATTTTCCTTTTGCGCATGTAAATATTGTTAAATTTTCATTTTCACTTGCTTTCAATCAAAGGTCTTTATGAAAATGCACAAGTTGTTCTTGTCATGTTGTGTTGTCTATATTCATATTGTTTGTTCATTTGTTTGTTGTATGCTTATTTGCTTATTATCCCACATTCGTTAATTCTTTCAGATGGCCAAAAATAAAAATATTTGACCCTTTGGATATTACTGTTCTGGAATTCAATAATGACAATTTCTATATCACTCACGACTTGGAGGAATCCGAGTTCCAAAGCGAGAGTGATAATGAAGAGGTATTCGATTCTTTTGCAAAGGATTTTGAACAATATGAGGAAACACCAAAACCGAACTTGGAAGAGACAGAAACAGTAAACACTGGCACTAAGGATGAAGTTAAAGAGGTGCAAATCAGTATTCATTTGAATGAAAGGCAGAAAAAGGAGATGATTGAATTTTTGACTATGTTCCAGGATGTCTTTGCATGGTCCTACGACGATATGAGGGGAATTTCAACCGATGTGGTAGTGCATAGGTTACCCACAGACCCTTCTTTTCCACCCGTAAAACAAAAACCCCGAAAATTCAAACCAGATATGAGCCTCAAAATAAAAGAGCAAATTGAAAAACAACTCAAAACCAATATTATCATTGTTTCCCATTACCCAATTTGGCTTTCAAATCCAGTCCCTGTTCCAAAAAAGAGTGGAGAGGTGAGAGTTTGTGTTGACTATAGAGACCTTAATAAAGCCAGTCCTAAGGATGATTTCCCTCTACCAAATATTCACATTCTCTTAGACAATACTGCCGGACATGAGATTGAAACCTTTTGCGATTGTTTTGCTGGCTACCACCAAATTTTGATGGCAGAGGAGGATAGGGAGAAGACTGCTTTCATTACCCCTTGGGGCACATTTTGCTACCGAGTGATGCCTTTCGATTTAAAGAATGCAGGGGCAACATATCAGAGGACCATGACAACCCTATTTCATGATATGATCCACCGGGAGATGGAGGTCTACGTGGATGATATTATAATCAAGTCTAAAAGGGCAGAGGACCACTTGGTTGATCTGAAGAAATTGTTCGAGAGACTACGGAAGTACAATTTGAAGTTAAATCCTGCAAAATGCGCCTTCGGAGCACCTGCGGGTAAGCTGTTGGGATTTATAGTCAGTAAGAGAGGCATAGAGATAGATCCAACAAAAATCAAAGCAATTCGAGATATGCCGGTGCCAAAAACTCAGAAGGACGTGAGGGGTTTCTTAGGAAAGATCAATTTTATTGGGAGGTTCATCGGCCAACTAACTGCCACATGCGAGCCGTTGTTCAAATTATTGAGAAAGAATGTGCCGTTGTATTGGAATGAGGAGTGCCAACAAGCTTTTGACAAGATTAAAGATTATTTGTTGCATCCACCAGTCTTAGTGCCGCCCAAACCGGGCCGACCTTTGATTATGTATTTATCTGTGCTTGAAGGAGCAGTAGGGTGTGTTCTAGGTCAACATGACGACTCTGGAAGGAAAGAACAAGCCATTTACTATCTAAGCAAGAAGTTCACGCAGTACGAGGCTAATTATTCATTCATTGAGAAAAGCTGCTGTGCATTGGCCTGGGCAGCCCAAAAGCTTAGACACTATCTGTTGAGCCATACCACGTATCTTATTTCCCGGTCTGATCCTTTGAAGTATCTTTTGGAGAAGCCGATGCTGACTGGAAGATTGGCCAAATGGCAGATAATTCTATCAGAGTTCGACATTGTGTTTACCTCGCAAAAGGCAGTCAAGGGGCAAGCTATAGCTGATCATTTGGCGGAAAATCCAAGAGATGATGATTATCAACCACTCCGTACTTATTTCCCTGACGAGAGGGTCCTATTTGTAGGCGCTGTAGACGATATAAGTGAACAAAGTCCTGAATGGAGGCTTTTCTTCGATGGAGCTTCGAATTCTCTCGGAGCTATTTTGGTGTCACCCGAAGGGAAGCACTACCCTGCCGCTGCTAAATTGCAATTTGCTTGCACAAACAATATGGCCGAATATGAAGCTTGCATTCTTGGTCTCAAAATGGCTTTAGAAATGGAAATCAAAGAGTTGATAGCTTTCAGTGATTCAGATTTGCTCGTACACCAGACTTTGAAGCAGTGGATAACCAAGGATTCGAAAATTCTTCCTTACCATTGTAGTTTGCTCACTTTGGCCAAGCAATTTCAAAATTTAGAGTTCAGACATCTCCCGAGAGCCCGAAATGCATTTGCCGACGCTTTGGCCACTCTAGCCTCTATGATCCAGTATCCAGATGAATTGAAAATTGAACCAATCCAGATTCAACTTCAAGACAAATCTGCCCACTGTTGGGTTGCAGACGAATCCTCTGATAATATGCCTTGGTATAAGGATATTAAGGAATTTCTCAAAACGGGGTCTTACCCTCAGCATGCTAGTTCAAAGGATAAGAGTTTTTTGCGCAGAATGGTTTCCAAGTTTTTCTTAAGTGGAGAAGTGTTGTACAAAAGAACCTCGGATCTGAACCTTTTAAGGTGCATTGATGAGGATGAAGCTCGATATATGATGAAAGAAGTGCATAGTGGCATTTGTGGACCTCACATGAATGGCCATTTGCTGGCGAAGAAAATCATGAGAACCGGATACTTCTGGCTTACCATGGAGCATGATTGTATAGACTTTGTCCGGAGATGTATAAAATGCCAAATGCACGGTGATATTATACGCGCTCCGCCTACTGAATTGCATAATATGACCGCCCCGTGGCCCTGTTCAATGTGGGGTATGGACGTAATTGGCACGATTGACCCGCCCGCTTCAAATGGACATCGATTTATATTGGTGGCGATCGAGTACTTTACCAAATGGGTTGAGGCAGAATCATTCAAACATGTAACGAAGAAGGTGGTTGCTAATTTCTTGAGAGATCATATCATTTGTCGATTTGGAGTACCTGAAACACTTATCACAGACAATGCCAAGAATTTGAACAATGACATGGTGGATGGATTATGCGAGCAGTTCAAGATCAGACACCGCAATTCTGCTATTTATAGGCCTCAGATGAATGGAGCCGTAGAAGCTGCAAACAAGAATCTGAAGAAGATTATCCGCAAAATGATAGAAAGGCATCGCAATTGGCATGAAAAGCTGCCTTATGCACTAATGGCATATCGGACTTCTATTCGAACATCAACTGGGGCAACGCCGTATTCACTCATGTATGGAATGGAAGCTGTATTACCAGCTGAGGTTGAAATTCCGTCGCTACGAATCCTTATGGAAGCTAAATTGGAGGAGGCCGACTGGATCAAGCAGCGCCATGAGCAATTGACTTTGATCGATGAAAAGAGGTTCAACGCTATTTGTCATGGTCAGTGCTATCAGAAGCGTGTGGCCCGGGCTTACAACAAAAAAGTCCATCGGCGGGCATTTGAAGAAGGTGATAAGGTACTAAAGCGAATTTTGTCAATGCAAGATGAAGCTAAAGGCAAATTTGCTCCAAATTGGCAAGGGCCATTCATTGTCCAAAAGGTATTACCTGGCGGAGCTCTTATTTTGGCGGAAATGGATGGACGGGCTTTCCCTCAACCCATCAACTCAGATATGTGCAAAAAGTTTTTCATTTGATCATGCAAATTTTCTTAAGAAATTCATGCAAATGGCGAAATGCAAGTCAGGCCATCTTCTTTTACACTTATAAAACATTTTATCCCTACTTGTCCCCTTTGAGCCACCAGAATTGACAAATTTTCATTTGACAGCCCCTGAAAATTGCAAACCCCACACTGGGGCAGAGTTATTTTGAAAGAGAGATGAAAAGAAAAGAAAGCAGAAAACCCCACACTGGGGCAAAATTTAGTTTTAAAGAAAAATGCAAAAGTGAGGAAAAATGCAATGAAAGAATGCAAAAGAGAAAATCCAATTAAACTGGGGCAAATTTTCCTCGGTTTCATTTCAAATGGTGCAATCTCAGTTCATTTCACACCTCTTATCAAAATCTGCTTTTAAGCCTGAACTTTTCTTGAAAACACCCCACCTGACCTCATTACAAAAGCCCAAAGTCCTGGCTTTCGTCACTTGCTGCATTTCTACTAGAAAATTTGTTAATCAACTGGCAGGTGATGTCCGTAATGCCTTCGCCCAATTTCTCAAGGGAAGTGCATTTTACTGATGCTAGAATCTTTAATGCATATTTCTGAGTCGACTGTGGTCAAGAGATTTCGTTGTTCTTTAGGTGAAAACCCGAAAGGGCGCCTCAAAAAAAAAAAAAAAAAGAAAGAAAAAAAATCAAAAAGGGGTGGGGGCAACCTTGGTGAAAACCCGAAAGGGCGCCAAGGTCGGTTTTTCGCAACGGATGAGCACGATAAGGGACAGCTGGTGACCTGGTTCATTTAGACTTTTCCTCATGTTTGTGATATTTCTGCCAGTATCGAATTCCGAAACAGATATACCCCAAGTTTCGAATATAATATTGTTTGGCCAAACTTGTACAAACATTCTTTTACAAAATGTACTCTTATAAATCTTTTGGTTCCTCTCAATTATTTGTGTTCGACTGTTTGTGATTGTTTGTATTCTTTTGCATTCTCATTTTTGCCTGACATAGGAAATTCATTCTGCATATATCATTGTTTTATATGACATTTTCATGCATCATTCTTTCACCATTAAATTCGGATGAATGATAAACCCTAAGGTTTGGACAAAGATAGGGAATTCCATCATCTATCGCAGTGGTTAAAAAGTAACACGACTGCTACACGGATTTGGGTGAAGTAGTAAACACGTGCTTATCAGTCTCAGAATCTGAAAGGTTTCAAAGTTACAAGCTCGACTAAGGTGTACGCCGCAAACTAGAGGCAAAAGCATCACAAGACTCATGTTTACACGATTCTCAAGGCTAATCGGATCAAATGATGGTGGCGAGTCCATTACCACTTTTTCTTTTCTTGCAGGAACATTGCAAATATTCTATTTCTCGCACTTAAATCAACGTCAGAACTGGCTCCCCAGTAAGCAACGGTGAAGTGATAAAGTTGTTGACGAAGTTTGAGCATAAAGAACGACATCAGTTATCGTTTCAGTCACAAAAATCAAAACTCCCTTTTGCTGCAAAAGTGTGAACTACTTTCAGGTAAAACTCAATTTATTGTTTAAACATCTCCAGTGAAGTCCCGTTTAAATTCTGTTCGGGTCAGTCCCGTTTAAATTCCTGTTCGGGTCAGTCCCGTTTCGGGTCAGTCTCGTTTAAATTCTGTTCGGGTCAGTCCCGTTTAAATTCTGTTCGGGTCAGTCCCGTTTAAATTCTGTTCGGGTCAGTCCCGTTTTCAATTCTGGTTCGGGTCAGTCCCGTTTTATTTTTCATGTTCGGGTCAGTCCCGTGTTATAATTCCTGTTCGTTGGAATCTTTTGCAGCCCAATAACACAGGTAAGTATTTGGTGTCTACTTCTTTGTCTCAAGTTTTTTCAAAACTCAGACAAAGAGGGGCAAACTGTAGACACCAAATTTTGAATAATTGTATGTAGCATCTATTTCGTGATTTTCATTTTAGATTGCTTGCATTTTAGTTCGTTATTGTGTGTTTTGCACTATTAGTTGTTATGATATTTTAGTTTTATTCATTTTCGCCCTTTTAGTTGACCTATTTCATTTGCTATTTATTCTTATTTACTTTTAGTTTTAGTTTTTAGTTTTAGCTTTTAAGTTTAAAATTAGCATAGAGTTTTTAGGAAAAAAAAAAGGAAAACATTAAAAAATATGTTTTAATCATTTTGTTTTTATTCAAGGCTTTCTCGAAGGAAAAATGAAAATGAAAAATTATGAAAAAAAGAGAAAAGGAAAATTTGTTCACAAAAAAATATGTTTATTTCTTTTAAATACAGCTTTTTGGCATTTTATTTTATTAAGTTATTTTTTTAAAAAAAAAAGTGAAAAATGAGGAAAATGAAAAATGGAAATTTTGCATTTTTTGTTGTTTTTAGTTTATTTTTATCTAATGTTAATTAAGTTGTTTTCATCATTAATTATTATTGTTTTATTATTTTTGTTGTTTAATTAATTGATTAATTAGTTAAAAAAAAAAAAATTCCGCAGCATGCACGCTGCAATTTTTTGCAGCGTGCAAAGGACAATCTCAAGAGCCATCGGATGGCTGGATGGAAAGGGAAGGATAAGCTCTTCATCCTCACCATCCGAGAGAGGGTTTACGGATTGGAGCTCATATAAAAAGGAACAAGAATCAGCAGCCGCAAGGGGGGGGATATAGAGAGCACGGCTAAAAAAATTCTGAGGCAAAACAGAAATCAGAGAGAATAGGCATCAAGGACGGCTGCAAAACTTAAGGAAAAACAGAGGAAGGAAATGGAGGAGCTGGGTTTCGGGCAGACAAAGGAGAAGAAATAAGAAAGGGGGAGGAAAAGAGTGGAACGGCAAAAAGAAAAGGAGAAGAAAGAGAGAGGCGACGGACAGCAAAGAAAAACAAGAGAGCTAACGGCTGAGAGAGTAAAAGGGAGAGCTTTGAGAGTTTTGGAAGGAGGTGACGGCTGAAATCTGGAAAAAGAAAGGAAAGCCAGAGAAAGGAGTGGGCGGCTGGTGAGGAAGAAGGCTAGAGTTTTGAGAGAGGTGGGCTGTGAGGAACAGAAAACTGGAGAGCTTTCGGGCAGAGTAAGGAACCGTGAGTGAAGGAAAGCCAGACAGAGAGAAACTAGAACAAGGAGAAGAGGATCTGCGGCCCATTGCCCTCGGATTGTGGTGGATTCCAGTCAGTTACTCCAAAGTCCTATCAAAATCCAGTTCTTGTAGCAGCAAAACAGGTAATCCTCAACCTCCTCCCGTATGAAAAATCCAGTTCTTGCATGATTGTGTTTTGGCCGAGAGAAAATGGTTAAAGTTTCCAACTTTGGTTGATGGTTCGTCTTAGGTTGAGTTTTGGGTTGCAAGACTAGATTTTTCTTGTAAGTTAGTGTCATAGATTCTCATTTTAAGTATTGCTGCTGTCCATGTGAGGAACAAGAACCAAACCAGGAAATGGAGTGCTTCTTCGGCAAGTTGAATTTCTGACTTTTAATTCGTTGATTTCCCTTTTCGTTCTGTGAGTTTGTAAGCTGTTTTTGGGTAGTTATAGGTATAAAATGCATGTTTTGTATGTTTGGGGGCTGAAACACTTGAATTAAGATCAAATGCTTGCTGAAAATGATCATTTCAGGTTGCTGAACCACCTTTGCACACATATTTTTCCAGAATTTTTTTTGCATGGCTTCAGTCTGGTTTTTGTTCGTCTGGATTGGGGTGGTTGTATAGTTACTTGCGTAGTTTAAAGCTGTGATGTTGGGGTTGAAGGGTATCTAATCAAAGTCGTGTGTTTGAATTGGAAATTTGAGTTAGGAAACAAAAAAAATGCAGCTGGCTTCACTTTTGGCTGCTGAATTTTTCGAGTGTTTGAATTACTTAGTTTGCTGGTTATTTGAAATATTTTGAGAGGTGTTTAACGTGGTTTTGAGTGAAGTTGATTTGAAGTTTTAAATGAACTTGGTTTTGCCGAAAGTTTACATGCAAGGATAGAAAGTCATGGCTGAAAATTGCAGAAGCCAAATCCGCAAGTCTGTTGAAAGGTTCAAGCAGTTTGCATGTGTTTCCATGCTCATGGTTCATTGTACCATGGCATTTATGTGTGTTTTGAAGTAATGATTTTGTTAGGTGAAAGGTTTGGTTAAAGATGAGGTGCTAAAGTCCAAAGTTTGTGTTTGAAAATGCAGCAAATTAGTATAGAAGCCTAAGCTGCCACAATTTTTCTGTGATGATTTCTTCTCTGTGTTTGATTTGTTGAGTTTTCCTACTTAACCTGCATGCCTAATCTTATGCTTGAATGGAAGAAAAGAAGGTTGGTGTTGAGTTTGCATTCTTTGAATCACAGGAAACGTAAACTAGCTTGAATGTTGGCCAAGTAAAATAGATTTCCCTAAAAATTCTGAATGGTGGGTGAGTTGTTTTGAACCAATCTGAATCATGAGTTGGTTTCTCATTCCAGATTTCTCTTTGTTTTTTTTGTATGCATAAAAGGTGTTTTTAAGAATGAGTTTGCAACCTTTAGCGAGTGCTAGGAAGCTGGATTTTCTTTTTGGTTAAAATCTTTTCTCTTGCCGCATAAGGCTGCTGAAGTTCCAAAGTCTCGGCTGACTCTCTTTGGCTGCAGAAATGTTTCCTAAGCTTTGCATGAAGTCACCTGAACTGTTCAGATTTTGCATGTCTGTTGGCTGACCTTTGGTGTTAAATTTATAAGTTTCATGATGCAAAATGAGTGGAATGTATGGTAGTTTTTTTTGTTTGGATTTAATTGAGTTTGAAAGCTGTTAATGCCGAATTGAGGGAAGCTTTCATCAGAATTCTTGTTGCAGGCAATGTTTACGTAGCTTTGCATGGTTTTGCATGAAACTATTTTTGAAAATTTCACTTTAACCCCCCCAAGTCTCCCTTTGTTCTACTATGACCCACAAATTTGAGAAAGATCATCAATTGGGTCCCTGTGATTTTTGCAGCAATGCATTATGGCCCAATTACATTCCAATGTCTTGCAATTAGGTTCTAAGGTGTTTGCATTTGAATCATTAATTGATCTTTATTATTTTTGGGACCTTTGAAGCTCTTTGATGATTCATTTTGACGTTGATTGTGATTGATTGGTGGTCGTTATTGGGTCCTAGAAATGCAAGTTTAAACCATGCATGGACTTTCATTCACTCTTGGATTCTTGAGATATGATGTTTGCTTGGATTTTAATTTTTACTTGGGGACCTTTGAGTTTTTAAATGCTTCAATTAGGTTCAAATGATTTGAGTAGTGCTTGCATTTGGGTTTTTTAGTAGATGTTATGCTTGGGGATTGGATGATCATGCTTTTTGCCTTGGTCTTTAAGTAGTTTTGACTTCATTGAGTTGCAATTGAGGGAAAGTTTGATGTTTGGTGGATTCAAATTGTTTAGTTTATATCTTATCATTAAATTGGTGCATTAATCTTTTGTTTTTGGTGATTTTAGCCTAAATTAGTCTTTTCTTGGGTGACTCTAGCCAAGTTGAGTTTGTTTACTTCCTTAGTATCACCAACGGGGAGGTATAATCTCTTTTACCCCTTTTGTTTCTCTCCTATGTGGACTAATGTGCTAATTGAAATTTGCATGTCTACTTGCTTTCCTAACCTCTCCTTATTTCCTTTCAGTTATTTCATTTACTTTTGATTTTTATTAATGGGGTATGTGTACACCTCTTGGCTTGTAATAGATAGGGCGTAGCAAGTAATTTGGTCCATTTTCCCTTTCCCTTTTGTTTTAGTTAGCAAATGTAATGGTTGCATGCCTATGTGTTATATGTTAAATGCTTTATTAGGATTTTGCATCTAGTCAAGCATGCTAAGTGTTATGTGCTACGTGTTTATAAGTGATTCGCATGTCTACTCGCTTTTTATAGTGTGGATGAATGAAATGGATGAATGTACGTCACCACACTAGTCCAACGCTAGTTGTGGCTTCTTTTATCGTTTCCACTAGTCCAACGCTAGTCGGAATTCATAGGATGGGCTAGTCCAATGCTAGACCCAATAGGTTCTTTTTTTTCCTTTTTCATTAAGTGCATGATCACCACATATCACGCATTTTTCCTTAGTTTATCATTTGGTATGTTCCTCAAACCCCTTCCCCTTCACTTTAGGACTTGCATCTCATGCTAGCTAGGGTTCATTTGCGTGAAAATCCCCTCTTGATAAGGGAAACGAGCGAGTGTGGTTACTCGATAGCCTTAGCACGCTAGTTTTACCTTCTAATCCGAGGGAAAATTAAAATCATAAAACTAGAGGTCATCCCCGTACCCGACTTGATGCATTCCTCTAAGTTCATACATTTTCATTTTTCTCACTATTCTCCTCATTAAATTTTTTAATCCATATGCCATATTCACACACCTATTCACTTCTTTATTTTTCACCTCACACATTGCACCTATCTTTTTTTACTTATATATATTTACTTTTTTTTGCTCACTTGCACACGAGCACTTATATTTTCATTCATTTGCACACAAACACTTTCAAATTGCACACATGCCCTTCTCTACACTTTGCACACTTACACTCTTATTTGAGTCCTCATTTGCATCATTCACGATTTTCTATGAGGTCTTTCTTATTGGCCTTCACAATTCATGTGAATGGGACCACAAGCCTCATAAGAGACATTTCTTAGATTTAGGATTGCATTTCTCATTCATTAGTCTTTGTCCAAATTGCAAATACATACTTTGGGTAAAAAAAAAAAATTAGGAAAATAAGGGTTAAATCACGCAACTAGCCTTGGCTAGGTCGAAGGGGTGCCTTGGATTTTTATCCTTGCCTTCCCCTTCGTCAAATGTGACTCCCGAACCTTTTTCTTTGTTTGCGTGGACTAGGAGTCGTTCAAAAGGGTTTCTTACTTTTTTCCCTTAAAAAATTCACTTTTTGGGTGACTTGGTACACCCTAACTCTATACCAAGTGGCGACTCCATTTTTCATATAAAAAACCCTTTTTGAACTATTTTTCTTGGGTCAAATCGTCGCATTTTCAAAAGTCCCATTTAGACCCATTTTTATTTTTATCAAAAAATTCACTTTTTCCAAACCAATAAAATCACAAAAACAATCATTTTTATTTTTCAAAAAATGGGGCGCGACAGCATATATTAAATAGTCTAAATCTTAGAATAGGGCATATAAATGAGGAAAATTATGGTTTAAAGGGAGGGTTCTCACACTCTCTCCCCCTTAAAGAATTTCTTCCTTGAAATTCTCACATTGATTACAGAATAACTCGGGATACTTGGTACGAATGTCTTCCTCCACTTCCCAAGTCGCTTCCTCTACCTCATGATTTCTCCATAAGACCTTCACCAGGGGTATTTGTTTAGTTCTCAATTCCTTCACCTTTCGATCTAAAATTTGCACCGGCCTTTCCTCGTAAGTTAAAGTTTCACCAATGTCAATTTTTTCTGGTTTTAGTACATGAGTGGGGTTTGGATGATACTTCTTCAACATCGAAATGTGAAACACATCATGAATCCTAGATAGGTTTGCTAGTAACTCTAACCGATATGCCACTTTTCCTACTCGTTGAAGGATCTCAAAAGGTCATACATATCTCGGTTGAAGTTTCTTTCCTTTTCCCGCCGTGAGACTTCGCAGTGGTGTAACCTTCTGGAATACCTTATCTCCAATTTCGAATTTCAAATCCTTTCGTCGATTATCGGCGTAGCTCTTCTGCCGACTTTGAGCCGTTTGAAGCCTTTGACGGATCACCTTCACCTTTTCATAAGCATCTTCGATCCAGGGTACTGTGGTAGGATCTAAAGCCTTTCGTTCTCCTACTTCTTCCCACAAAATTGGTGACCGACACTTTCTCCCATACAGGGCTTCGTACGGAGCCATTTGAATAGATGAGTGATAGCTATTGTTATATGCAAATTCAACCAACGCCATGTATTGACCCCAACTTCCACCAAAATCTAAAACACATGTCCTCAAGTGTTTGGATAGTTCTTTCCGACAGCCCATCAGTTTGGGTATGATAGGTAGTACTAAAGTTCAGTTTGGTCCCCAAAGCTCTCTGTACTTGTTGCTAGAAACGAGACACAAACCGTGGATCTCTATCGGAAACAATACTCACAGGGATCCCATGCAGTCTCACAATCTCATCCATGTATAATTGGGCTAATTTCTCCAAAGTGTATTTCATATTTATGGGCAAGAAGTGAGCAGACTTGGTTAACTTGTCTACTATTACCCAAGTGGCATCATGACCTTTCTGGGTATGGGGTAATCCTGACACGAAATCCATGGTAATATGTTCCCATTTCCGCTCAGGAATTTCCAGAGGTTGCAGAAGACCTGAGGGCTTTTGATGTTTGGCTTTCACTTGTTGGCACACCAAACACTTTTGAACAAACTGAGCAATTTCTTTTTTTCATTTTATCCCACCAATACAACCTTCTTAAATCTTGGTACATTTTACTACTTCCAGAATGTACTGTATACTTAGATCGATGTGCCTCTTCCAAAATATCTCTTTTTATCGCTTCATCTTGTGGTATCACTACTCGATTATGAAATTTCAAGATACCCTCAGTACTCACAATAAAGTCTTGAATCTCCTTTTTTTGCACTTTTTCTATCCAATTTTGCACCATTTGGTCATTCTTTTGAGCTTCTTTAATTTGGCCCAATAAATCCGACTTTACCAAAATATTGCCTAAAATCACCCTCTGTCGGTCTAATCGAGGGTTCCATTCACTCACTTACTCCAACAAATTCCATTCCCTCACCATTAATCCAACTACTTGCACTTTTCAGCTCAAACCATCCACTACAACATTGGCCTTGCCCGGATGGTAGTTAATTATACAGTCATAATCCTCAAGAAATTCTACCCACCGGCGCTGTCTCAAGTTCAACTCCTTCTGGTAAAATAAATATTTCAAACTCTTATGGTCAGTATATATCTTGAAAGTCACCCCATATAAGTAATGTCTCCATTTCTTTAAAGCAAAAACTACTGCAGCCAATTCTAAGTCATGAGTGGGATAGTTCCGCTCATGAGGTTTTAATTTCCTAGAGGCATAGGCAATCATGCTTCCATTCTGCATTAGAACACATGCTAAACCTTCTCTTGAGGCATCCGTATATACAGTGAAGCTATCTTTCCCATTTGGTAAAGCCAAAACAGGTGCCGACGTTAATCGTTTCTTCAATTCCCGAAAACTAGCTTCACACTTAGAGTCCCAGACAAATTGACCATGCTTTTTGGTTAGGTCGGTTAAAGGAACGGCAAACTTGGAGAAATCTTTAATGAACCGGCGATAATAACCAACTAACCCTAGAAAACTACGAACCTTAATTGGGGTTCGGGTCGTTTCCACTCAGATACGGCCTCTATTTTTACTGGATCCACAGGGATGCCATCTCTAGATATTATGTGCCCTAGAAAAAAGATTTGCTCCAACCAAAACTCGCACTTGTTAAATTTGGCATATAATTGATGTTCTCTTAAGGTCTGCAAAACTATTCTCAAATGTTGCTCGTGATCCTCTTGAGTCTTAATATGTACCATGATATCATCTATAAACACCACAACAAATTTATCCAATTAGGGTTTAAAGACCCGATGCATCAAATCTATAAATGCTGCAGGTGCATTCGTTAGACCAAAAGGCATTACTGCAAATTCAAAGTGGCCATATCTTGAATTGAAGGCAGTTTTCGGTATAACTTCTTGTCTAATTCGTAACTGGTAATATCCTTGCCTCAAATCCAACTTAGAGAAAACTACTGCTCCTTGTAGTTGATCAAACAACTCATCAATGTGTAGCAAAGGATACTTATTTTTCACCATAACATCATTTAAGCCACGATAGTCAATACACAGTCTCAAATTGCCATCCTTCTTTTTAACGAATAAAACAGGTGTTCCCCACGGCGATTCACTTTCTCGAATAAACCCCCGTTCTAACAAATCCTATAATTGCAGTTTTAATTCCTTAAGTTCAGATGGGGCCATTTGGTAGGGCGTTTTAGAAATCGGTGTGGTTCCAGGCACCAAATCGATCTTAAATTTTATTTCCCTCTCTAGAAGCATTGACTTCAATTCGTCAGGAAAGACATCAGGGAATTCTTTCACTACTAACACATCTTCCAATTCCACCTTATCTCCTGAAGTATTAATTAAAAAGGCTAAGTAGCCTTGCGCGCCCCTTTACTCAACAACTTTCTGACTCGGATTTCTGAAACGAGCGCGAATGAGGCTAACCTACCTTTCACATCCAGTCTTAGAGTTGCCTCTCCGGATATAGAGAACTCCACTACCTTAGTCTTACAGTTCAATTGAGCATTATAACGGGCCAGCCAATCCATGCCTATAATCACGTCATACCCCTTAAAGTCTAAACTTATCAAGTCCCCTACCAACTTTCGTTCTCCCACCCAAATCTCACAATTTTTATAAACCATATTAGTAACTAAGCTTTGATCCTCAGTAGGTGTTTTTACTTCTAAGTCGTAAGGCAACTTAACAGGATTCACAGCAATACCACACTTAAAGGCAGGATTCACGAAAGAATAGGTTGCTCCAGGATCAATCAAAAGTTTAGCTAAGCGGTGGAATACAGGAATCGTACCTTCTACTACTTCTGAGGATTCCGAAATTCACTGGTGGTCCAAAGCAAAAACCCTAGCAGAGGTTTTAGGTCGACTTACATTGGTGGTAGGTTGCTTAGGGTTTGACTTCTCCGGCTAGGTACCCCCGTTCTCGTCACGGTTTTTAACAGGGCAAGTGGCAATCTGATATTCGGAACTTCCACAAACGAGGAACTTCCTCATTTTTCCAGCAATTGTCCTCGGTGTGATTTGGCTTACCACAATATCCACAGCTTGCACGAGTAGTGGGTGTAGGAACTCCTTGGGAGGTAACCCTCTGTTGTCCTTGTCCTCTTCCACTTTGAGTTCCTCTAAAGGAACCTCCTTTTTTTGGTGTCCCCGCAGTTCGGGCTCCACTCGCACCTCTTCCAAACTTAGGAGATGGCATATTCTGATCACCTCGCCCAGGAGTACTACTAGATGCACCACGCTTCTTAGTTTGATAGGTCCGAACTTGAAATCGGGCCTGTTCCACTCGTTGAGCCTTTTCGAGAGCATCCTTGAAAGTATCAATTTGCGTGGCAACTAAATCCTTTTGAATTTCCACATTCAAGCCTTGTATGAACCGCCTTATGCGCTTTTGTTCACTAACTACCAATTCCGCCACACTTGAAGTGTCTTGGCGCAGTTTAACAAACCCATTCTCCCTTTTCTCCTGAATCAAGGGTGGAAGAAATTTCTCATTGAACTCCTTAGTGAAGTTTAACCAAATACGTGGGGTTTGCTCCCTTTCCTACTTGGCCCTTACTACGTTCCACCAGGAACGGGCTGCGCCTTCCAGCTGGAAAATGGAGAAGGTAACCTGTCTCTCTTCAGTGTAATGCAACGCGGTGAATATATCCTCCATTCGCTCGAACCAATTTTCAGCAATTTCGGGTTCAGGTTCTCCTTGAAATTTTGGAGGAGCAAACTTTTGAAACCACTCCAGGGCCCTATCCTCACCTATTTCAAGGTCTTTTTGATGGTTACCAGGTACTTGTCCCTGCTAGTCAACTAAGCGGGCCAGTAAATCAGTCATTCGGTTGATAGCCGTAACTACCTGGTCCCCTCCTTCCACTCTGTGTCCTTGGTTTTGATTTGCTACCGACCCTTGTTCCTCCCTTTGGTCTTCAATCTGCCTAGATCCATGTCCACGGCCCCGACCACGTCGTCTAGTCTCCATTATTACTCACTGGCCTAGGGCCCACGTATAATAACTAACAGGGTAAGCAAATAGGGGTATACAATATATGCTTACTCATATTTAAAAGTCACATAAGAAATAGAATCAGAGTCACGATAAGTGAGTGAAATTACAAAGTAGTTGAAGGCCAATGTCGAAATAAAGTCAAATTCAACAGTCAACAGTCAAAAGTCAAAAGTCAAAGCCAAAAGTCAATGGGCAAAAGTCAAAATCCAAGTCAACAGTCAAACACCGTACATAAGGCTCTTAACGGTCATTATAAGATAACAGGACCAAAAGTAGCAAGTACAAGTCTCAAGAGTACAAATATAGTAGTACAATCATATCAAACAAAGACCTAGCACAAGTGTCAAAAGAAAACTGTACAACCACCGAGCCACAACCTCCCCTATCCTTTCTATGTGCAATAGTCAAAATCATCCAAGGTAGTAGCCCAGGAATAGAGGCTTAATCCGTCGTAGGACTAGTTGACCCCCCAGACTGGGTGGGTTCGTCTCCAACCTCGCCCCCTATGTAAGAAGCCTCGTCACTAGCCTCTCCTAGAAGATCATCACAAACATTCAGAATGGACTCCGCTCTAGTCCTCAACTTCTTAGCCCTAGTAATCATGTGCTCCTAAATTTCCCCTAGCTGTGCTCACAGATCATCAATCCTCTCCTGGCCCTCGTTCATATCGTACTCGAGTTTCTTAATCTGCTCGGCTTGCATTTCATTAGCTTCCTTTAGTCGTTTCACTTCAATTTCAAGCCTATCATTATACTTAGCTAACTGTTCTCTTTGCTCTTCCACGGCCAAAACAACCGTATTGGGATAAGTATAAGTATGGCGGCACTCGCAACGCCGATGGCGGTTGGCCGGACTCCAACGTACAGTGGCCCCTCTTGGCCGGATCCGATACTTAATCATCGGGAGTACTCCACGGGGCTGCTCACCAACTGGACTATCACTAGGGCCACTATGTCCATCCATCCTACACAAAAGTGTAAATCAGCTTAAGTACTATTAATGGAAATAATCTGATATAATCCTCAAATCGGAAATTTCTAACTTGCCCAGGCCAATTCAAACCTAGGCTCTGATACCAACTGTGACGGCCCCACCTCTCCCTAGGGCAAACCCTAGGGTATCAGCGAGTTGCCTGCCCAACTCTCACCAGGACTCAGTCGTTCAAAGAACTAATACCATCAATGAAACGGATAGAACATCTTCCAAAACAGGGAATTAAAACCCTAATTAAAACATAATCACTATTTCAACGCTCCAGCTTAGTATATGTATCATCACATGTCAACTTACCACTCCACACTCAAAATTACATAGCATAAGTCATACTTAAAAATTTAAGCTTACAAATTTGCTTAAACAAAAGTTACAACTTCAAAACGCAAGTAGGAGCAAAACAAAGCTAGAAAGCGCTTGATCAAGTTCTTTTCCAGTCTGTTAAGGGGGGAAAAAAAAGGAATGGGGTGAGCTAAACCCCAATGAGGTTCCAAGTAACAACAAGTAAACACATAGTCACATAAGGTCACAAATAACCAAGTAAGCATCGTACAGTAGAATAACAATTAGTCACAGTTCAATTCAAGGATACAGGTGGCTTTCAAAAGCCAAAGATCCACTTGAACTTGATTATAATTGCCTCCTGTTGACACTCCATCAACACTTTCACCAGTCTCCGTCCACCAATCAACCCCCTACCAGGCCCGCACTCCATAACAGTAGTTTGGTGATACTCGAGTATATCGATTTCCAGTGTACAGTAAACAGTCCTCAAGGTTTATCAGCCTTCTCGACCAAGCCCTTGCTAGCTCGATACGACCAACACACCTATGAGGTTGGGCACCCAAACAGTAACAGTAGTTGATGGGATATTACCCAAACAACTCAATCATAGGCATTCATAGAGATATCACATCTCATAATAACAATATATATAACTTCAGTGAAAACAAGAGAGATCGAGTGCTGTAAAGTACACACTCGCCTCCATTTTATCAAAACAGTGTTTCACTCCAACAGTTATCAATCAAGTATTTCAGATATTTCACATAACAGGTAGCAAGTAGTAGAACACTCACCTGTCAAGCAAAAGTAGCAATCGATGTCAAGCGTCTCAGTTACGATCACCTTCATTTCCCAAACCTAGGTCAACGAGTGAAATCATTAACAATTGGATTTGTTCCTTACTAAAGTATAGGTTCATTAAGAAACCGAGTGAGTAGTCTAGGCTACTTAATTCGGCATGCAATAAGATCCATAACATGGTGAAAGTTCATGAGAAAATAAGTTTAGTGTGTACATGAAAGCTCGGCAAAAGAAATGTTTCATTTAGACTTGAAGGTTCCTTATTCGGATTAAATGGTCTTGCCCGGCAGTCTCGGGGAAAACGGTTATAATTCACTGTAGAAAGGTCAGAATTAGGTTCCGTCAGTGCTGTTAGAAACTAGGTTCATAGGGATATATTTGTGTAGAAGAAACTATTTCCAAAATCCAAATGTAAGTGGTTCAAAATTAAGCAACCAAATGAATTTTCTGGACAGTCTCGGATGAACAGTAACAACCGGGCAGCCAACTTTCAAGACTCGCCACGAATCGCTCGGGACGAACCAGAAAATGAGCTTGGCACCATATTAAAGCTCTAAGAGTCTACTTTCAAATGCCACAAACAGCACTCAATTCCGATCATTGAATAGAACGTTATGACCTTCACAAGATCACTGGTCAGAAAATTCCTGGACCTAATCCAGTTTTGCCTCTTTGCTCATAACTCAAGACTTATCCAACCAAATTGGCTAATTTTTTGTAGACAACCTCCACACACATAACCCAACATATATCCCTCACACTTGTAGCCAAAATAAGCACGAAATTATCAAAGCAAAACAGGGCAGTAAGCCCTTGAAATTTTCGGACAGCTCCTCCCCAACTTTTCTAACTTTCAACCTTTCATGACTTGTGCTTCAATCACATACCAAGTATTAGATCTACTAAAAAGTGGATAAAAAACATGTTAATACCTCATACACACACATGAACAAGGGCTAGGCATTTCATCAAACACATGGTGTGCATACTAACAAGCTTTACCACTACTTGATTGATTCATGGGACTAACCCCAAATACCAACCACAAACTTGCAATTCATCATTAAGGCTTAAAGTGGATGATATAACATCGTAAAACCCTAATTTAAAGATTACTTACCTCACTTACAAGTTGCCCAAGTCACCAATCAATCCACCACAATGGAAATTTTAAACTTGGAATAACCTCAAGGATTGAAGAAAGTTGTCTCACAACTCTAGATCTTTCTCCTTTGGATTTTTGTTCTTGATTTACTAGGGTTAAAAGCAAGTGTATGGAGCTCTCTCTCTCTCTCTCTCTCTCTCTTTTGCTAAGGGGTTCGGCCATCTAAGGGAAGAAAAGAGCCATGTTTAGTTTTTATTTTATCTTCTAATCCTTAGTCAAACAAACCCATGGCTAGGGTTTTGCCACATAGCTCCATTATTGTCCTAACCTTTCTTAATCTTTGACTAATGCCATTCCTACCTTTCCAAATGCACCAGTAATTATTCAAAACCTCTAATCTCTCACATAAAGTCTCTACCGCTAATAAAAGAACACTTGAACAATTACAAGTGGTGAATTATTTACAACCTTGCTCAAGGAAATATTTTACTTCAAGTAAAATAAATTGAAATGAAATACATGGAAATTATTATAACACATAGAAAATAGTTTGTAAGGGCATATATTAAATAGTCTAAATCTTAGAATAGGGCATATAAATGAGGAAAATTACGGTTTAAAGGGAGGGTTCTAACAATCTACCTCTTAATTGATGTTATTGAGTTAGTAATTGGTGGGTTTGATGGTAGAGCACTTGTTAGATATGAATTTCTAGAGTAAAGGTGCAAACGCCAGAAATTGGAAACCAATCTGCCCTGTTCTGGCCGGTTCAGGTTGACCATGAGGGAGGTCGAATTAGGCTTAGCACAAAACATGAAAGTTGTAGGGAATGATGTTTTATAGCTGTCTGTAAAATTTCAGCTCAATCCAAGTACTGTATCATGTGAAAAGATAAAAATACCCTTGACTGCCATAGGTAGAGCTCTGTGGCCAGTTTTGACATTTCACCAATCTGACCGCATCTGTTTACCCTGATCCGTACTAAATTAGCATTTGATGAAAACATAGAAGTTGTAGTGCTATGTCTCAGCTTTCCAACGGCCCTTAAAACGCCTTAATCGGACTTCGGTATCCTGAGTTATTATCGGTTACGTATAGTGCGGTTAACTAGCCCGAATGTGAGATTCTAGTTCTGTAATTTGAACTTTTGACCTGGATACACTATGAACTGGACTGAGTGGTCTTCATCAAAGTTGTAGGCCTTTGTCTTAAATTTGAAATGGTATAAATTGCACCCCAATCCAATCAGTATAGCTTCAGTTGTGTCCGATATGCTAAGCGACGTCAAATCTGTCTTTTGTTGTATGATTTAAACTTCATTTCCGGACATTTTCCTAACTTGATTTTGTACTTGTACGACATTGAGCCTATTGAATAGCTATTTGTGAGAACCCGTAACTTTTCCATTTTCTAGGTTTTATTATCCTTAATGGCATGTTTTCTGCATTTTTTTTATTAGGAAAATTTCTAGATAATTTTTGTGAGTAAATAGGATTTTTAGATGATTTTTCTAGTGTCAAATAGTTTTTGAGAAATTAAGAGCGTATACCGGACGTGGGACCCGCTAGTGAGGAAAGTTCGAAAAAATTCGGCCAACTAGGTTAAGTTTTGGATACTAGAATTAATTTACCGGGTGTTAAGAGATAATTAGAGGGTGCTATTTGGATTGGTGTGAGAGGAAACAAAAAGATAGGGATGCATTAAATAAAGTGACAAGTGTCACTTAGTGATTGGATGGACTTGAAGACCACTATTCACTTTTTTCCATTTGACCAAATAAAACACAAAAATTACCAAAATTTCACCATTTTCTTCTTCTCTAGTGGCCGGCCCTCTCTCTCAAGAAAGAAAGAAAGAAAGCTCTCCAAGTTTGCTTCAATCTTGCTCCAATCTACCAAATCAACCATTTACTCTTGTTTTTGTTCCATAGAAACCCTTAAGGGAGTGTTTGTGAATTGTTTTGTGGAGTTATTTGGAAAGCTAAGAGGACTAGTTGCTCTCTCTCTAGTGTTGCTAAGGTAAGTTGAGAAGGACCCCTCTCCTCCCTCTAATGATGCTTAATTCATGATTAGTGGTGGTATAAGATGCAATTTTATGGATAATATCTTGATTTTTGGTTGGATTGGTGAAGTTTTATAATTATTGGGGATTTTTCTGTTTTCATATGAATATGATTATGTGGTCATGTATGATGATTGGAAATGGTGTTTAATGAATCTAGAAGGTGGAAAAAGTGGTTAATTGCAAGAAATTTCTGTTTTGGAAGGAAAATTGGAAAACTAGGGTTCATGTTCCTACATTCTGCCCGATTTTGTAACTCATAGTTAGAGGCCGAATTGACCTTGGATTAAAACATAAAAGTTGTAGGAAATGATATTTTAGAGGTTCGTACAAAATTTCAGGTCAATCGGAGCAGCATAGCCTGTGAAAAGACCGAATTACCCTTGCTGCCCTGGTTTTACCCGAATTTGATAGTTGCGTCTGTAATTGGTTCATTTGGCTGGGAATGCTTCCGAATTGGTTGTTGAGGTCTTCTAATGAAATGTAGCCTTGTATCTTATCTTTCGGATGGCTTTGGAATTTCTGGATTTGGACTTAGGTAGGCTGACTTATGATGTTTGAACCAGAATGCATTCTGTGAATCTATTTTTGCGGTCCCGGTGTAGTCTATTACATTTTTGACCTGGTTACACTTGCAACTGGGCTTAGTGACCTTCTGTAATATTGTAGCCCTATCTCTTAGCTTTGAAACAGTGTATCTTTCACCTCCATCCGATAATCGTAGTGCCTTTGGTGCCAAAACCGTAAAATGATGTCAAAAACTGTTTTTTTTTTGTTGACACTTAACTCCATTTCCGGATTTTCTGGTTTCCTCTAATGCTTATGTATGCTTTTTGTGGTATTTAAAATTGGTTTATGAATTGTAATTGAGTCTTATTGTGCTTATTTGAATATTTTAGGGCTTGACTTTCATTTCCGGACTTTTCCCTAGCTTGAATTGTACTTGTACTACTTGGAGCTTACTAAACGGCTATTGAATGAACTTATGTTGTGTGTGACTTTGGGACTGGTTGAGGAAAATAATGAAGCCATGACGGCTGGAAAAATAAGCAAATTTAGAGGAAATGCTGTCCAATTTTCTAGGCCGTTTGTTTCCTTTAAGTTTGACTTGCCTTTTGGTAAAAATGAAAGGCTGTTGGGTTGTTTGAGCCTAGGTCTTCATGTTATCTTTTCGTTTTCAAAAATCATGTTTTGCACCATTGCATTAGTAATTATTTGGCGAGGCCTACGACTGGTTGTCGAGCTTCACATGTGCATTCTGTATACTCGATTTTGAAAGTGGAACCTTCAATTGTTTTACTTTGATTATTTTAGGGTTTCTTGGTGATTAAAGCTCTCTTTTGGGCAAAAAACTTTTGAGGTATCTGTACTGACACCGGTGAGTGTTCCACTACCTGCTACCTGTTATGTGAAATATCTGAATATCTGAAATACTTGATTTATGATTGTTGGAGCCAAATACTGTTTTGATAAAATAGAGGCGAGTGTGTACTTTATCACACTCGTTCTCTTATCTGTTCATATGCCAATTTTGAGTGCGTCTCTGAATCTGCTATCTGTATCTGTATCTGTTCTGACGTCGTTTGGAAGTTTGTATCCAACGACCTTTCTGTGACATCTGAGCTCAACCCCTGTGGCTAGTTACTCGAGTCGGGCCGGCAAGGGCCTGGTCGATTAGATAACGAACCACAGTAGTCTGTTTTGGGATCTTTGGGTATTGAGACCCTTGATTCCGGTATACTCGAGTATTACCAATTCTGATCTGATTGGATTTCGGGCCCGGTGGAGGTATGTGAGGTGGAAGGAATCGAAGAAAGTGGAGTCTACGGTATTGGTTACTTCTGTAACGTTGACGGAGTGTCAACTGTTATTTCGATCAAGTTTCGGTGAAGCAAATGGGAATTTGGCTCCTGAGAGCCACCCGTATCCTTTCTGTCTATGGTGTTTGTTCACTTCTTTATTTGATGCACCTATGTGATTAATTGAATATGAAGTTTCATGTTTCTTATTTGCTATTATTTTGGGACCTCATTGAGCGTAAGCTCACCCCTTCCCATTATCTTTGTTTTCCTTACAGGGAACCACTTTTGGGGCTAAGATGTTTTGACGAACAAGTCGAGCTAGTTTTATTATATTTTTGTAAAGCTCCTCGATAGTTGGAAAACCCTAAATGTATTTTGATCTAATTATCTTCTTTTATTCCGTAAATTACCAACGCATGTGTATAAAACTATTTACCCTGTTCATGTATCCTATTTGGATTGGAAATGTTTTCCTGAGTCATATGACCATATCTGTACTCGTTGGGCTCCTGGCGGGGTGGTGATGTGGAAATCACTATTCATTTTTGTTGTTGATTTTTGTTTTGCTATTTGGCGACTTTGAATCGTATGAGCGCGCTATTACCTTCCTGAACGTTTTTGATTTCTTTTAACGGCTCGACTGAGACCTGGCAAGAGTTGGGCAGGCTGTCCGCCGAACCCTTTGGTTCGCCTTAGGGAAGGTGGGGCTGTCACACTATTGAAATGAGATTATTTTGTGTATGACTTTGGGACTATTTGAGGAAAATATTGAAGTCATAAATGGCTGGAAAATAGGTAAACACAAGTGGCATGCCGTCAAATTTTCACTAGAGGTATAAACCGGTCTTTGGAGTTCTGGTTCGGTAATCTGTAAATTTGACTTGGATACACTAAAAAATAGGTTGAGGTATCTTCATTAAAGTTGTAACTCTTTGTCTAAGCTTCGAGACACTACCTAGTACATTTTGATCCGATAACCACAACTCCAGTTATGGTCAAAATCGTGTAACCCGTTTTATACCATTTTCATTTTCGCGCACGCGCACGTGCATTTCTCAACCGTTTTTGCCATTTTGGACCATTTAGGGCTATTTTTGTTATTTTGTTACCATTCCGGCTTTTTCGGCCAATTTCGACATTTTTTGGCCTTAACGTCGTTTTTGACCGTTTTTGATTATTTTTGACCGTTTTCAATCGTTTAAGTTATGAACTGTTATTGTATGGCCGTTTCACTTATGTGTGTATATAATCTGTCAATACAGACTGTGAGACTTTTCACGGTGAAGGTCAAGCTCAGTTAATTGTATCATTTTTTGTGCCAAACTTTATCAAGTGAGTACTTGGGTTGTTTATTGATGTGAAATTATCAAAGTGCTTTGTATATGTTAAATGGATACTTAGGCGAGGATGTACTTTATCTCACTCGATCTAAACCCATCATTTGTTTTGATTTCATATATGAGAATGCATGCCTTATGTTGCGTATCACCCTTTTGCTGAGTGCTGATGGGTGTGATTACATGACTTGAATGGAACCCCATTTGCTGTGTGCTGTTTGGGGTAAGTACTTTGTTGTGTACTTTATTGAGAGATATCATCTATTGATCAATCGGATATCTCAGGGATTGGTTCCAACCCGGCTCCAAGGGTAGACGAACTATTCGAGCCAGCCGGGGTTTGGTCGAAGTTAGCTGCATGCTAACCTTGGAATTCAGTTCTTTGTTAAAGTTTTGATTAAAGCTAGGTGATTTTGTTTCACTCGAGTTGCTGTGTGTTGTTAACTGGCCAGCGGGGGTTGATAAGGTGAACAGGGAAAGTCAAGTGGGGTTTACGGTCCATAAGTACTTTGGTTGACGGAATGTCAACAGGCGTTCAAGATCGGGGAATTGAACAGGCTTTGGTGTGAGACCCCGAATATTTTCTTATTTTCTAGGCATTTATTTTAGGTTTTGGGCTTAATTTTAGTGTTTTCTTTAATGTGTGCATTTTCTGGGGATTTTTATGAGAAAATATGAATTTTTAATCATTTTCCTGAAATAAAACACTTTATGTGGTAATAAGAGTGTACAATGGATGTGGGACCCACTAGTGCGGTTGGTGCAGTAAAAATGGATTGGAGATAAATTTTACATACGGAGATTTTATTACCCTGTATTATGAATTAATTAGAGGTTAGTTAGTATAATTAAGTATTGGAAGACAAAGGAATGAGATAAACACAAAAAAGGGCACTTGTCTTAACCCTAATGGAAGTTGGACTTTTGACTACTTTCTTTACCTTTCCTATTAATAAATTTTGACCAAAAAATCCCCTCATTTTCTCCTCCTCTTGGCTGAACATCCTAGAGAGAAGAAGAGAGAAAAATTCCAACCTTTGTTCTTCATTTCTTGCCAAATCTTGAAATTTAACCGTTAATCTTTCAAATTTCTCCACAAAAGTGAGTTGAGAGGTGAGTTTAAGAGGACTGGTGGAGCCTTTTGGGAAGAACAAGCCCTAACTATCTTGTTTCTTGAGGTTACAAAGGTGAGTGGTTAGGAAATTGTCCCTTTGTTGGTTATGATGTGAAATTAGTAGAGGTTGGTAGTTAAAGATGCAATTTTGTGGAGTATTTCATGAATTATGGTTGTGTTGTCTAATTTTCCTATTTATTGGAAATTTTTCTGTTTTATATAGTTTCTTATGGTTAGCTAAGGTATGATAGCCTTATATTGGATAATTTAGAGCTTCTATGTGTTAATGGTGGTTAATTGTGGAAAATTTCCGCTTTTGTAGGAAAATTCCAGATTTTAGGGGTTTAAACATTTCCATTCTGCCTGGTACTGTTTCTCCTAGTTAGAGGCTGAATTGGCCTTAGTGTAAAACATAAAAGTTGTAGAGAATGACGTTTTATAGTTGCCTACAAAATTTCAACTCAATCGGAGCAACATAACCTGTGAAAAGACCAAAATACCCCTGATGCCCTGTTTCTGTCCGAAACTGATAATCAGCTTGTGTAATTGGTTAGTTTGACCGGGAATATTACCGAATCGGTTATTGGTGTCTTCCTAAGAATTATAGCCATGTATCTTAGCTTTCAAATGGCTTTGGAATTACCTGATTTGGAGTTGTGTGTGCTGAGATAAGAGTGAATGAATCAGGACTGCCAGTTGAATTCCGTGGTGAGTTTCGAACTGGAGATTCTGTAGTTGTTTTAGTAAATTTGATCTAGTTAGGGTGAGAACTGGACTAAGTAGTCTTCTTCAAAGTTATAGATCTATGTCTTAGTTTCGAAACGGTGTAAATTACACCCCAATCCGATAAGTGTAGTTCCAGTTGTGTTCGTTCCGCTAAATGACGTCAAAACTGTCTTTTGGTTTTAGGGCATAAACTTCATTTCCGGATTCTCCCTAACTTGGTTAGGCACTTATACGTTCTATTGGGCCTTATTTTTGTGTAGTGTGTGGATTTGCTTTGACTCGTATTGGAGTCTTAATTGTGATGTTCTTGTTGTATAGGTCGTACCGGTGCTTCAACGCCTACGCCTGAAGCTAACTTGTGACCTTGTTTACTTACCTTGGTGAGTGTACCTGTAGACTCCAAATTTTTTATTTTAATGTTGTTTATTTAATTAATTTAATTTTAGCTTTATTTGTTCATTTTTAGATTTTTCTTTATTTTATTTTATTTTATTATTTATTTTTGTTTTTGGGTCTCTTATTTTATTTTTATTCAAGGTTAAAAGCATTATATATATATATATATATACTAAATTTCAGAAAAAAGGAAAAAAAAGAAAAGAAAGAAAAAGAAAAAAGGAAAAGTAAAAGTCACAAGTGGGGATCATGCATAGGGACAAGTGTCCCTTTTTTATATTAGACAACACCTCACCTAGTTGGTGAGGTGTCTAGACACTTGTAGGATAGGATTTGTTTGCAAATAAGGAATGGGCGAGAGGGTGAGTGATAGGGAGGTGGTCGGAAAAGAAAAGAAAAAGACTAAGGAAGAGCCAAGGCAAGAAGGGAGGTTAAGGGGCAAAGCAAAAAAAGGAAAATTAGAGGAGGCTTACGGCTGGAAAAAAAACAGAGTAAAAATGGGGGAGCAGCGGATAGAAGCAGAAGGGGATCTGATGACGGCTAGAGAGTAGAAAGTTGGGGTGGTGGCTACGGAAAAAGGTGGAAAAAAAGCTAAGAATGGAAACAGGGGACTGAACAAGAAAAAGGAAGTGAAGGAAAAACAGAGAGCTTCAGCAAGGAAAATCAGAAGAAAGGAACCAAAAAACAAAGAACGAAAAATAAAAAGGAGGTTTTGGAGGGGGCAACGGGGGGAAAGGAAAGCTTGGTCTGAGAGAAAAGAGAAAGAAAAATAGAGGAGGAAAGAAAAGATGACCGACGAAGAAATGAATCAGAGAAGAAAAGAGAGGACTTTGCAGCTGAGAAAGGAAAACAGAGTGACGGAGGGAGAGCCGCAATCCACTGCCATTGCCTGCGAAATTTCACCGAACAAGAGCACTTCAATCGGCTTTAGTTGCAGGGACGACGGCGGAGTAAATTAGACCAGCCATGGACGTGATGATTCATTCTTTCAACTCTCTCCTCCCAAATCCCGCCACTGCCACCTACGAATCGTCACCGCGAGAGGTCACCGTAAGGTAATTTCTTCATTTACATTTCAGTCTTCCTTCTGTGTTTTACATCGCCCGTGAATACATGTGTTTCATATGATGCCTGGAATTGAAATCCTGTTGTTCTGATAATTTTTGGGTCGGTTATAACGTAAATGGAGCAAAGATTTGTTGGAATTTTTCATGCCTATTCACTGTTCGATGAAATGCCTGATTGGGAATTCTAGTTGAAAGCCGATTTGTCTGCAATTTCGCGTGTGAAGAATCCGGATAAATTAGCAAGTTCGTTCCCTTGCGCTTGGGAGATTTTGATGTATTGGTGTCTTACATTTCTCTGTTTTTTCACTCCCGTATGCTTCCCCTCGTACGAATTTGAATTTATGTGAAGAAAGAGCTTGAATTTGGAGTGGCCAGAGTTGAACTTTCTAGTTTTTCTTCGTTTGCAAAATAGTAGGAAAATAGCAGCGGATGGCTAGTCCATTGGAGAAGACGACTGCTTGGCCAATTTTACATTTTCGTCTGCTTTGTAATTTAACCCCAGAGTTTTAGAATTTCATAATTCGACCCCAAAACTATCATAAGTCCTTCAATCAGGTCTTTAATTTGGTTGTGTTTGAACCTCTCACCTTTTCCCTTATTCTGCTATGGCCCAAAACTTGGAATAATCCAACTTATTTCGCCTTTTTTAAGTTTAATCCACTTTTACATGTTTTATGTGACTTTCTTGGGTAGATTATTTACGGGTTTCAGAGTACAATTAGATCTTAATAATTTGGCTAGTTTAATATTTTGGTGGGTTTTTGTAAGAAGATAAGGATTGGGTCAAGAATTATGTTTGTTTGGGTCTAACAAATGGGTTTTTGATTACTTTTGTTTGGATTTTGATATGGCTTGGATAGCCAAAGCCCACTCTTTTGGTTGGGCTTATTTTGTTGCAAAGTGTAGGCTAGCCCGTTTGTTTTGCTTGGGTCTTGGTTTGGGGCTAAGAGGGGTTTTGGTCCAAGAAATGAATAAAATGGCCCAATGGCCTGGCTTACCAAGAATCTGGAAACCAAAGTTGCAAATTAATCCTCGGACTTTTTCTTAATTATGCTACGGCCCTAAAAACTTTAGGTTTCCTTCAATTGAGTCCCTAATTTAATTGCAAATAGGTCCCTAACTTTATTTTCTCTTTAATTTTGATCCCAAAACTTTGTTAATGTTGGCAATCAAGTCTTTTATTCTTTTGACTTCTTGAATGTGGGTTGTTTATATGATTTAATTGATTCAATTTCATGATTCATTTTTATCTTTTATGATTGTTATTAATTAAAATGGTGCCTTGACCCTTTCTTTGTTTTTGGAGGGTAAATAAGAGAGTAATTCCACTTCCTTAGGGCTCCAAGTCAAAGGGAGGTATACTCTATCCTTTTTTTTTTCATTTTTATTTTTATTTGATCTTATGTGTTTTATGTGTGTAATTGCATGATTTTGAATGTTTTATTTTATTTTCATTAGTTACTTCATTTATTTTAATTTTGTGGGTTTATCCTAATATAATTATTTGGGAAGGCAATTAAATGCCAAAGTTGTAATAGTTAGGTTATTATCTTGTTTATTTATTTTCTCCTCTTTTAGATTGTAGTAGGGCCTCCCTAATGTAATAGATAGGGCTTCCTTTACTTTATTTGCCTTGCGTGATTTGCATGCTTACTTGCTATGTGTTACCGCTTTTCTAGGATTTAGCATCTAGATATGCATGCTTATGTATTATGTGAATTACGTGCTCACATGCCTACTTGCTTTAACTATGCCCATTTATTTGTGTATATATGGTGAATACAAATGTACGATATAACCATAGCTAGTCCAATGCTAGTCATGGTTACTTATCCCTTCGAGCTCTTACAAGTCCAATGCTTGTGAGAGAACGTTAGTTAAGGGCTAGTCCAACGCTAGACCTTAGGATCCATCCACACGTTAGATCATGATTGTGTGATAAAATCATTTCATCTCATGCATATTTTCACTTTATAGGGTCTTTTACCATGACATCCCTCCTTATACGTATATCCCTTCCCCCATATTTTCCCTTATATGTATATTCCTTACCTCTCTGTATGAAATATGACATTAGACTTGCATTTCATCTAAGTATTAGACCTAGGATTAGTACATTTGCTTGACTAGACTAGGAAAAATCGCTTGGATATGGGATATGGACAAGTTTGGCTTTTCTAGCCTTAGTATGCTCGTATTCCCTCTATTAAAGGGAACATTGAAAGCCACGAGTATAAGTTCCCCCGTACCCATCTTGCTTGCATTTCTCTAGGGTTCATGCATTTCATTTAGTCGCTATCACTTTGCACTCTCATATACTATTACCTTTTTTCACATGACCCTTATCTTACACATTCTTACTCTACCACTAGCACTCTACATACTACCACTGAGCACACATGCACTTCGCACTATTACTTTACATACCTCCCATTGCACCCCCATTTCCACACTCCCACTTACACACTATTATTTTTATTATTATTACTTTTTCGCTTCACACAAGCTCATGTTTTCACATTGCATACATTCATTCCACTCATTCTTACGTCATTAGCTTTATTCGTGACCTCTTGGAGGGCTTATCCTTAGCTATCACAACTCATGTGATTTAGTCCAATCGAGCCTCTAAGAGATATTTGTCCCTTTCGATTCCTCATTAGGTTTAGGATTGCATTCATATAGTACATCCAAATGTGATAAATCGTAAGGGTAAAATAAGAAAATCTTTAACTAAATCGCGCAACTAGCCTTGGTTTGGTTGAAAGGGTGCCTTGGATTCTTATCCTTGCCTTCTCTTTCTTCAAATGTGACTCCCGAATCTTTTTCTCTGATTTTCGTAGACTTGGAGTCGTTTAAAAAGGGTTTTCTACTTTTTTTCTTTGAAAATTCACTTTTAGGTGACTTGGTACACCTTAACTCTATACCAAGTGGCGACTCCATTTTTCATTAAAAAAAAATCCTTTTTAAACTATATTTTGGGTCAAATCATCGCATTTTCATGTCCCATTTAGACCCATGTTTTTCATTTTCTTTTTAAATCAAAAATTCATTTTCCAATAAAAATTGAATCAAAAACCATTTTTCTAAACTCGTCTTTTATTTTTCTTATTAAAAAATGGGGCGCGACAGTACCATTATATGGTCTACTGCTTAGTTGGTTGATTATACTTGCTATGTGAACTTGAATGGCTTGAATGAGACAAGGGTGTACCTTATCACTCTCGATCTCTTATCTGTATTCCTGTCATTGTCAAAGTGTGAAATTGTCTATATATATGTTTTAACATGGCTAAGGGCTTTGCCCAACAACTTAACTGTGCTATCTGAGCTCATACCCCATTGGTCCTTAATCGAGTCGAGCCGGCCAGGGCTTGGACGAATCGATAATGGACCTTGGGTTCACTGTAGTCGAGTGGAGTGTTAACTCCTCGACCTTGTGGTATACTCGAGTATTACCCTCTCTATTACTGTGAGGTGTTCGGGCCCGGTAAGGGGGTGACCGGTGGAAGGGATATGGAGTAAAGTGGGGGTCTACGGATGTTCTTCGCTTTAAAGGTTGATGGAGTGTCAACGGGTTGGTGATCAAGTGCGGCAAGTGGAAAGTGGCTCTTGAGAGCCAATCGTATCCTTTTATATTGACTGGTTGTGTTTATGAGTTTTGGGGTCACTATGTGATAACATGTGGTTACTGGTGTGTCTTGTTGGTACCTCACAAGCGTAAACTCACCCTTGTTACTTTGTTTTCCTTACAGGGAATAACCTTTTGAGAACTATGATGTGGTGAAGCCGAGTTGAGCTTGTTTTAAATATTTTTTTTGTATAGCTCATCGATAGTTGGGAAATCCATACATGTACTTGGATCCAACATTTCTTTTGGAATTTAAATTTGTAATTATGCATGTATAAAAGTGTTTGGTATTGTTCATGTACGGCCCCGTTTTTTTTTCATTTTCGTTTCGTGACTATGATTTATTTGAGCGCGCTAAAATATTCCAGAACGTTTTAGATTATATTTAATCGTCTTAGTAGTCTTGGCGAGAGTTGGACAGGCAGTTCGCTAACCTCTTTTGTACGCCCTAGGGGAAAGTGGGGCTGTAACAGGTGGTATCAGAGCTTAGGTTAGAAATAACCTGGGCGAACCTGAAACCTGATTCTTAGAACCTTTGGGGATTGTGTTTGGACGCCATTAAGTGTGAATATATTGTCTAAGATATAAACTTTTGCTATCTTTGTAGGTCATGGCCGGAACTAGTGGAACGGGTGGAGGTGAGCCACCTCAGAGGCGCCCACGAGTCATCGATTACCAGGAGAAACCGAGAGGTCCGATTCGGCTGTGGTATACCGCTAGCTGGACCCGCCGCTATAGGCGTTGCCAGTATTACTCTCACGCGGACCACGTGGTCGTGGCGGTACTTGCTGAACGAAGGAGGCTTAGATGTGCCGCCGCCAGGGAGCACACTGAGACTCTTAGGCTTAGGGGCATCATGAGGATGCAGGCCGATTGGATTGGAGAGCTCCAGGGGGATGTGGCCATGGAGCAAGAGCGAACGAACGCTCTGAGGGAGCAGTTGCAGGTAGTTAACGACTGTCTCACTAGAGTAGTCCGGGAGGTGAGAGACCGGACCGGCGGTATTATCAACGAGTGTGAGGCGTTAATCCAGGGAGTGATTGGCGCCAACGTGCCAGGGGGAGTTCCAGGTGACGGAGCTCCAGGAGAGGGAGGCGCCCCTAGCTCTAGCTCTGGGGAGGAGTCGGTTGGCTTAGTTGAGAACTAGGCTAGAGTTCTTTGGACTATGTTTTGATCCCATGTGAGGGATGCCTAGGGGAAAGCTTTTGGTTTGTTGTGTTGTACTTTTGGGGCCTAGTTTGTATAGTGTATTTTTGGAAGACCCTCTTTTGGTTTCATGGGAGTACTTTTGTACATATTTGCTTGACTGCTCATGTATGATTGTTTGTCACAGTTTTGTGTTCTATGTATAACTGCTCTATGTGTATACATGCCTTAGGTGGTGTTTATTTTGGTTCTTTGTTCATGCTTATATGACTATGTTTGTATGCACTTTTAATGTTATCTTTGTGCCTCGACCTTAGATTGACTTAAATTGATGGAAGGCATGCGTAGTGCCCGAGGCTGGGGACGTGGGGGTAGAGACAACCCACGATGGAACGGGGTACGGGGACCGCTATGCCCGAACTAAATCTTGAACCCCAAATTGATCCCAACATTCAGGTAGCCGCTGCTATCCAGCGGATGACTGATCTCTTAGCCCAGGTGGTGCAACAACAGGGCCCCAACCCTGTTCCGCCAGTTGGTAACCTTGGAAACCCTGGAAATCACGTCGAGAGCGAGGATCGAGCTCTCGAACGGTTTCAAAAATTTTCTCCACCAAAGTTTCTTAGAGGGCCCGATCCGGACGTGGGTGAACAGTGGTTAGAAAAAATGATAGACATTTTTGCCGCTCTACATTACTCGAAGGAGAGGCATGTTACTTTTGCGGTCTTTCAATTAGAAGGGGCCACTCGCTCTTGGTGGAATATTATCCGGACGAAATGGGAGCGAGAACAGACACCAAGAACGTGGGTGAACTTCGTAAGGGAGTTCAATGCCAAGTACTTTCCGCCATTGGTCCAGGAGAAGAAGGAAAACGAGTTCATCCGACTTCGCCAAGGCACCCAATCTGTGGCTGAATACGAGAGCCTGTTTACCCGCTTGTCTAAATTCGCTCATGAACTCATTCTAACCGAACAAAGGAGGGCGAGACGTTTCCTTCAGGGGCTTAACGTAGAAATTCAAAAGGACTTAGCCGTGGCCCAAATTACCACCTTTAGTGACGCAGTTGAGAAAGCCTTACGATCTGAGAATGCTAGGCTTCAAGCGAGGAACTTTCAAAATAGAAAGCGTGGAGCTTCTAGGAGTAACTCAACTAAAGGGGATAAAAGAACCTCTCTCAAATTTGGAAGGGGAGCCGGAGGGGGACGGTTCTCGGGTACGGCAAGAGGGATATCGCTAAGAGGTGGCCAGACGGGACGAGGCCAGCAGAGGAGCGCCTCGCAAGGGAGTTCAGCCACCGTTTCTCGTGGACTGTGTAGCTTCTGTGGGAAACCAAACCACACGGAGGACGACTGTTGGAGGAAGCAGAACAAGTGCTTACGCTGTGGGAGTACAGAGCACCGGCTCGCTAGTTGTCCAGTCCAGTCTCAGGAAGCGAGAGGAACTACTCAGTCGTCAAAGGCTACCTCAAGCCAGTCATGGGTAGAAGGAATGAAACCGAAGGTGCCAGCTCGAGTATACTCCATCGAGCAACGTCCGGTTCCTGACTCTGCAGAGGTGGTGGAAGGTACGATTCCTGTCTTCCACCGCCTAGCTAGAATGTTGATAGACCCTGGTGCCACCCATTCCTTCGTTAACGCTGAGTTTATGTGTGGAATCGATATGCACCCTGTCACTCTCCCCTATGAGCTGAAAGTTAGTACCCGTACGGGGGACCAATGTTTGATGTCTAGTAAAATGTATACAAATTGTGAAATCTGGGTAGGAGAGAGAAAGTTGTAGGGGAATTTGATAAGTTTAGCCATTAAGGGGTACGATGTGATATTGGGCATGGATTGGTTGGCTCGATACGATGCCCAACTAGATTGTAAGAGGAAAATTGTAGAATTTCGTATCCCTGGGGAGGCAACTTTGAGATTAGATGTGAGGGGTAGTCTAGCCTCATCTGCTATGATTTCAAGAATTCGGACTAGGAAACTACTGAGTAGAGGGGCACAAGGGTTCCTAGCTTTTCTCATTAATACTCCTACTGATAAACTAAAAATAGAAGATGTTTCCGTAGTGAGTGAATATCCAGACGTGTTTCCCGATGAGTTAGTAAATTTACCTCCGGAAAGAGAAATCGAGTTTGAAATTAACCTATTACCGGGGGTTTCTCCTATTTCCAAGACTCCTTACCGAATGGCACCTGCTGAACTCAAAGAGTTGAAGTTGCAGTTGCAAGATGTGACGGCCCCACCTCCCCTTAAGGCGAATCAAAGGGTTTGGCGGGTCGCCTGCCCATCTCTCGTCGGGATTCACTCCACCATACAACTCTTAAATGAAATCGGAATAAAATCACAAGAATAAATAGGGCAACGATCCAAAACTTAAAGCGGAACTTATATACATTGCCAACCCAAAAGAGAGTATAAACATCGAATAAACAAAGGTTCTCAATCCTTCATACGTCCAACCCGTGCCAAGCACTGGGGCGAGAACCATTACAAAAAAAAAATAAAAGAACTAGATTAGGCTAGTCTATGCTCTCATCCTGCTCGCCGTCCCCTGTTAAGGAAAACAAAACTAAAGGGGTGAGCTAAAAGCTCAGTGAGGTTCCGAACACATAATCAAATAATCATTTCAATACATGAAACATGGAGTATCAATAATTCAAGAAACATTTATAATGAAAAGCGATAGTAACACATTCATTAAAAGGATAGGGCCCACAAGGAGCAATTTCTTTGTTCGTTCGTTCTCCTGACATTTCCCCTTATTCCTCCAATCGTTTAAAAATGTATTTTTGTAAGTAAAATCCCTCGTTTATTCTTTCGTTCGTTGATTCACCCCCTTCCCGGCCGTTGGCCAGGCTCCATCCATCCGGACGTTTTCCGGACTACAAGGTAATACTCGAGTATACCAAACGTTCACCCATGGTCACCATATCGCCCGACCGAGTCCGCTTCTAGCTCGAGTCATTCGGTAACGAAGGGCAGGGCCCAGTTCAGCCGGAAGGCTTACATTCATGCACAACTAATCGTTCGTTCAATCATTAAATCATTGAAAAGTTCATACGTATTTAGGTCGAGTGCGATGAAGTACACACTCGCCCAGAAAACTTGTTTTGAAAATCATTGAAAGTACTTAACACGTTATCAAACAATAACACAAGTCATGGAGTCAAGAATAATATAGCAAACAAGGAACACTCACCTATGTACGCAAAACAACTTGCAAAATATCCTTCCGAATATTATCCTTAGTCACCGAGAAAACCTAAAGTTAACGAGACAGAATATTACAGCTCATCTAGCACAAACAATTAGATATTGAAAGTGAAACGAGGACATTTAGACCCGTAGACAAAATAATTAGGGTTTCGTAGACCAAATGTAAAACCAAACTCAAAAGGATTATAAAATTTTCCAATGAAAACACTTGAACCAAAGACAAGTCAGAATCCAACTAGATAGGTTAAGAAATACCGTTTTCGGAATCGTTTATATGGTTCAAAATCATCTCATATTCAAGTAGATTCTATAAACTAAAGGTCTTAATGAAATTCATGTAAAAAGGAGAATAAAGTACCCAAGAAAATCCTAAACCACTTCTCTTTATTTGGTAAGAGTAAGCAAATATTTGGAGTTTCCAATTGAAGAAGGACCATGTTTTAAGATGGAAAAACGGACATAGTATTTGCCAAACGAAAATATACAAGTTCAAATAGGAAATTAGTCCTCGAGCGAAAATTTGGGCAGCACGCCCTTTGTATTTACCTATTTTCCAGCCATTTATGGCTTCATTGTTTTCCTCAATCAATCCCAACATTACACACAACATAAACAGCCACTCAATATGCTTAAGACAATACGAGGACAAAAATTTAAGCTAACAACAAGTGTGGAAACGAAGTTTACAAAAGACAGTTTTGACTAGTTTTTGCGGAATGGGCACATTCGAGGCTACGCTTATCGGATTGAGGTGCAACTTATACCATTTCGAAGATAAGACAGAGGGCTAAGGTTGAAGAAGGACACTTAGACCAGTTTGTAATTTATCTAGGTCAAATTTACCAAAACAACTCCAGATTTTCTAATTCAAAGTTTACTATGGCAGTCCTGACTCATTCAGTCATATCTTAGAATATACAACTCCAATTCAAGTGATTTCAAAGCCATTTGAAAGCTAAGATACAAGGCTATAAGTCTTAAGAAGGCATCGACAGCCAAATCAGTAGTATTCCTGGTCAAATGACCAATTACTGAAGCTGATTAGTATGTTCGGATAGAAATAGGGCAGCAGGGGTATTTTGGTCTTTTCATAGGCTACGTTGCTCCGATTGAGCTGAAATTTTGTAGGATACTATAAAATATCATTCTATACAACTTTCATGTTTTAACCCCAATCTAATTCGGCCTCTAACTTGCAGAAACAGTACCGGGAAGAAGGAGAAGAAATGGAAACCCTAATCTGGAAATTTTTGCTTCAAACCAGAAATTTTCCACTAATCATTACAATTATCATACCAAAGCTTCATTCGAACCCATACTAGACCATCATACATGGCCAAACAATATTAATCATATGAAAACAGAAAAGTTCCCAATAAATAGAAAAATTAGACAACACAACCATAATTCATGAAATACTCCACAAAATTGCATCTTTAACTATCAACCCCTACTAATTTCACATCAAAACCAACAAAGGGATAATTTCTTAACCACTCACCTTTGTAACCTCAAGAAACAAGATAGCTAGGGCTTGTTCTTCCCAAATGGCTCCACCAATTCCCTTAAACTAGCTTAGCAACTCACTTTTGTGGAGAATTTTGGAATTTAAACGGTTGATTTGTGAGATTCAAGCAAGAAGTTGGGAGTTTTTCTCTTCTTTTCCACCAAGAAGTTCGGCCAAAGATGGAGAAATGGAAGATGATTTTTGGTCAAAATTAGTTTTAAGAAGGAAAGAAAATATCTTGGTCAAAAGTCCATCCTCGAATAGAAACGCGACAAGTGGTACCTTTTATATTTAAGCTTATTTTCTTGCTCCAATTATCTCTTAACACCTGATAAATTAACCCGGTATATCCAACTTAACCTATTTGACCGAATTTTACCGAACTTCCTACACTAGCGGGTCCCACGCCCGGTATACGCCCCAAAATTCTCATGAAGAAAATTATACTAGAAAAATAATTTTAAAACCCTATTTGCTCATAAAAATTATCTAGAAAATTTTCTAATAAAGAAAACGCATAGGAAGCATGCAAATAAATAAAATAAAGCCTAGAAAATAAGAAATTGTACGGGTTCTCACACAAGACCTTTTAGAGCGGGGTTTTATTCATGAGAGTAGGTCACCTTGAGGGGCACCTGTTCTCTTTGTTAGGAAGAAGGACGGGACCTTGAGAACTGTGTATCAACTACGAGAATTGAACATATGACCATTAAGAATAAGTATCCATTACCCCATATGATGAGTTATTTGACCAGTTGCAAAGTGCGGTGGTCTTTTCTAAGTTAGATCTTCAATAGGAATACTATCAATTGTTGATTAGGAAGGAAGATGTGCCTAAAACTGCCTTCAATTCTCGGTATGGGCATTTCGAATTCGCCGTGATGCCTTTTGAACTAACCAATGCCCCTGCCCTTTTATGACCTTATGCATCGGATTTCAAACCTTATCTGGACCGATTTGTCGTTGTCTTTATCGATGACATTTTGGTTTACTCAAAAACCATGAGAGCATGGCAACGTTTGAAAGAGGTCTTACAAACCTTGAGGGATCACCAGTGTACGCTAAATTTAGTAAGTGCGAGTTTTGGCTAAAAAGTTTCTTTCCTGGGGCATATGATTTCAAAAAAGGAATTGCTATAGATCCGGCCAAGGTAGAGGCAGTGACTGAGTGGAAGAGACCCGACAATCTACTGAAATCCAGAGTTTTCTAGGGTTGGCAGGTTATTACTGGCGATTTATCAAAGATTTTCGAAACTTGCCAGTCCCTTAACTGATTTAACGAGGAAGGTGGTCAGTTTCTGTGGAGTGATAAGTGTGAGAACAGCTTTGAAGAGTTAAGCGAAGTTAACCATGGCCCCTATCCTGGCCTTGCCTAACGGTAAGGACAGTTTCACTGTTTACACCGACGCCTCTAGAGAAGGTTTGGGATGTGTATTGATGCAACACCAGAATGTATAGCCTATGCTTAGGAAACTGAAAATCCATGAACAAAACTATCCCACTCATGACTTAGAGTTGGCTGCAATTGTCTTTGCTCTGAAAAAGTGGAGACACTACCTATACGGGGTGACCTTTGAGGTCTATTCCGATCATAAAAGCCTTAAATATCTCTTTTCCCAGAAGGAGTTGAATATGAGAGAACGCCGGTGGATGGAATTCTTAGAAGATTATGATTGTACTATTAACTACCATCCGGGTAAGGCTAATGTTGTAGCAGATGCCCTAGTCGGAAGTCTCAGATTTCTGGGTTAATGTTGAAAGCGTGGGAAATGTTGGGAACCATTGGGGAGTGGAATCCGAAGGTGGAACATAAGAAGATAACCTTTGGTAACATACAGGTAACATCACTTTGTTGGATAGAATTAAGGAGGCTCAAACTAAGGATCTCACGGTTCAGAAATGGGTGGAAAAGTGAAAAAAGGAGAAATTCCGGATTTCAATCTAAGCCTTGAAGGATTTTGAAATTTAAAATCGTGTTGTGATACCTTTGGATGAGGATTGAGAAAAAAATTTTAGAGGAAGCCCATCGATCCAAATATACAATCCATCTAGGCAGTAACAAGATGTATCAGGATTTACGACAGTGTACTGGTAGGACATGATGAAAGGGATATAGCTCAATATGTACAAACTTATCTAGTATGCCAGCAGGTTAAATCCGAACACCAAAAACCTTATGGATTACTTCAGCCTCTGGAGATACCGAATGGAAAGTGGGAGCATATCACCATGGACTTCGTTTTTGGACTACCTAAACCCAAAAAGGACATGATACCGTTTGGGTAATCGTTGATCGGTTGACCAGTCGACTCATTTCTTACCTGTGAATATGAAGTAATTCCACGAATAAGTTAGCTCGGGTGCATTGGAGGAAATTGTGAGATTACATGGTGTGCCCGTAAGTATAGTTTCCGACCGAGACCCTCGTTTCGTGTCCATATTTTGGCAAAAGTTTCAGGAGACTTTGGGGACGAAGCTGAATTTAAGCACCACTTATCATCCTCAGACGGGATGACAGTCGGAGCGGACGATTTCAAACTCTCGAGGACATGTTATGCACTTGTATTCTAGATTTCGGGGGTAGTTGAGGTCAACATATGACTTAGTGGAGTTCGCCTACAATAACAGTTACCAGTCGTCGATCCAAATGGCATGTATGAAGCTCTTTATGGCCGAAAGTGCCGTTCGCCAATATACTGGGATGAAGTAGGAGAAAAGAAGATCCTAAACCCTACTATCATTCCTTGGATAGTGGATGCCCAAGAAAAGATCAAATTAATCCGTCAGAGACTCCAGACAGCTCAAAGTCGCCATAAGAGCTACGCAGATAACCGAAGGAAAGATCTGGAATTTGAAGTTGAAGACCATATTTTTCTTAAGATTACCCCGTTGCGAAGTGTTACGGCTGGCAGAGGAAAGAAGCTCCAACCTAGATTTGTAGGACCCTTCCTGATTCTTCAACGAGTTGGGAAAGTAGCATACAAACTGGACTTGCCGCCAAGCTTGTCCTGAATTCACGATGTATTCAATGAGTCAATACTCAAAAAGTACTACCCCGATCTCACTCACATTGTGCAACCGGAGGAGATTGAAATTGATGAAGCCCTTACCTACGAGGAGAGACCTGTGCGAGTACTTGATAGAAAAGTTAAGGAGCTGAGGAATAAACAAATTCCACTGGTGAAAATTCTATGAAGAACCACGAGGTCGAAGAGGCACCTGGGAGATGGAGAAGGAGATGAAAACGAAATACCCAGGACTGTTTAATGACTCAGGTGAGAAATTTCGAGACGAAATTCCTTAAGGGGGAGAGAGTGTGAGACCCCGAACATTTTCTTATTTTCTAGGCATTTATTTTAGGATTTGGGCTTAATTTTAGTGTTTCCTTAATGTGTGCATTTTTTGAGGATTTTTATGAGAAATATGAATTTTTAATCATTTTCCTGAAATAAAACACTTTCTGTGGTAATAAGATGTACAATGGATGTAGGACCCACTAGATGGTTGGTGCAGTAAAAATGGGTTGGAGGAAAATTTTACATACGAAGATTTTATTACCCTGTATTATGAGCTAATTAGAGGTTAGTTAGTGTAATTAAGTATTGGAAGACAAAGGAATGAGATAAACACAAAAAAGGCCACTTGTCATAACCCTAATGGAAGTTGGACTTTTGACTACTTTCTTTACCTTTCCTATTAATCAATTTTGACCCAAAAATCCCCTCATTTTCTCCTCCTCTTGGCCGAACATCCTAGAGAGAAGAAGAGAGAAAACTTCCAACCTTTGTTCTTCATTTCTTGCCAAATCTTGAAATTTAACCGTTAATCTTTTCAAATTTCTCCACAAAAGTGAGTTGAGAGGTGAGTTTAAGAGGATTGGTGGAGCCTTTTGGGAAGAACAAGCCCTAGCTATCTTGTTTCTTGAGGTTACAAAGGTGAGTGGTTAGGAAATTGTCCCTTTGTTGGTTATGATGTGAAATTAGTAGAGGTTGGTAGTTAAAGATGCAATTTTGTGGAGTATTTCATGAATTATGGTTGTGTTGTCTAATTTTCCTATTTATTGGGAATTTTTCTGTTTTATATAGTTTCTTATGGTTAGCTAAGGTATGATAGCCTTATATTGGATAATTTAGAGCTTCTATGTGTTAATGGTGGTTAATTGCAGAAAATTTCCGCTTTTGTAGGAAAATTCCAGATTTTAGGGGTTTAAACATTTCTATTCTGCCTGGTATTGTTTCTTCTAGTTCGAGGCCGAATTGGCCTTAGTGTAAAACATAAAAGTTGTAGACAATGATGTTTTATAGTTTCCTGCAAAATTTCAGCTCAATCGGAGCAACATATCCTGTGAAAATACCGAAATACCCCTGAGCCCTGTTTCTGTCCGAAACTGATAATCAGCTTGTGTAATTGGTTAGTTTGACTAGGAATATTACCCAATTGGTTGTTGGTATCTTCTTAAGAATTATAGCCTTGTATCTTAGCTTTCAAATGGCTTTTGGAATTTCCTGATTTGGAGTTGTGTGTATGAGATAAGAGTGAATGAATCAGGACTGCCAGTTGAATTTCGCGGTGAGTTTTGAACTGGAGAATCTGGAGTTGTTTTGGTAAATTTGATCTAGTTAAGGTGAGAACTGGACTAAGTAGTCTTCTTCAAAGTTATAGCTCCATGTCTTAGCTTCGAAACAGTGTAAATTACACCCACAATCCGATAAGTGTAGCTCCAGTTGTATCCGTTCCGCTAAATGACGTCAAAACTGTATTTTGGTTTTAGGGCATAAACTTCATTTCCGGATTCTCCCTAGCTTGGTCAGGCACTTATACGTTCTATTGGGCCTTATTTTTTTTGTAGTGTGTGGATTTTGTTTTGACTCGTATTGGAGTCTTAATTGTGATGTTCTTGTTGTATAGGTCGTACCGGTGCTTCGACGCCTACGCCTGAAGCTAACTTGTGACCTTGTTTACTTACCTTGGTGAGTGTACCATTATATGGTCTACTGCTTAGTTGGTTGATTATACTTGCTATGTAAACTTGAATGGCTTGAATGAGACAAGGGTGTACCTTATCGCTCTCGATTATCTGTATTCCTGTTATTGTCAAAGTGTGAAATTGTCTATATGTATGTTTTAACATGGCTTAGGGCTTTGCCAACAACTTAACTGTGGCTATCTGAGCTCGATACCCCAATTGGTCATCCTCGGACTTTTTCTTAATTATGCTACGCCCTAAAAACTTTAGGTTTCCTTCAATTGAGTCCCTAATTTAATTGCAGCAAATAGGTCCCTAACTTTATTTCTCTTTAATTTTGATACCCAAAACTTTGTTAATGTTGGCAGTCAAGTATTTATTCTTTTGACTTCTTGAATGTGGGTTGTTTATATGATTTAATTGATTCAATTTCATGATTCAATTTTTATCTTTTTATGATTGTTATTAATTAAAATGGTGCCTTGACCCTTTCTTTGTTTTTGGAGTGGTAAATAAGAGAGTAATTCCACTTCCTTAGGGTCCAAGTCAAAGGGAGTAACTCTATTCCTTTTTTTTTCATTTTTATTTTTATTTGATCTTATGTGTTTTATTGTGTGTAATTGCATGATTTTGAAATGTTTTATTTTATTTTCATTAGTTACTTCATTTATTTTAATTTGTGGTTTATCCTAATATAATTATTTGGGAAGGCAATTAAATGCCAAAGTTGTAATAGTTAGGTTATTATCTTGTTTATTTATTTTTCTCCTCTTTTAGAATTGTAGTAGGGCCTCCCTAATGTAATAGATAGGGCTTCTTACTTTATTGCCTTGCGTGATTTGCATGCTTACTGCTATGTGTTACCGCTTTTTCTAGGATTTAGCATCTAGATATGCATGCTTATGTATTATGTGAATTACGTGTCACATGCCTACTGCTTTAACTAATGCCCATTTATTTGTGTAATATATGGTGAATACAAATGTACAATATAACCATAGCTAGTCCAATGCTAGTCATGGTTACTTATCCTTCGAGCTCTTACAAGTCAATGCTTGTGAAGAGACGTTAGTTAAGGGCTAGTCCAACGCTAGACCTTTAGGATCCATCCACACGTTAGATCACTGATTGTGTGATAAAATTCATTTTCATCTCAATGCATATTTTCACTTTATAGGGTCTTTTACCATACATCCCTCCTTATACGTATATCCCTTCCCCCAATATTTCCCTTATATGTATATTCCTTACCTTCTGTATGAAATAGACATTAGACTTGCATTTCATCTAAGTATTGACCTAGGATTAGTACATTTGCTTGACTAGACTAGGAAAAAATCGCTTGGATATGGGATATGGACAAGTTTGGCTTTTCTAGCCTTAGTAATGTCTCGTATTCCCTCTATTAAAGGGAACATTGAAAGCCAGGAGATAAGTTCCCCCGTACCCATCTTGCTTGCATTTCTTCTAGGGTTCATGCATTTCATTTAGTCGCTATCACTTTGCACTCTCATATGACATTACCTTTTTCACATGACCCTATCTTACACATTCTTCTCTAACACTACACTCTACATAACTTACCACTGAGCACACAATGGCACTTCGCCACTATTACTTTACATACCTCCCATTGCACCCCCACTTTCCACACTCCCACTTACAACACTATTATTTATATTAATTATACTTTTCGCTTCACACAAGCTCATGTTTTCACATTGCATACATTCATTCGACTCCATTCTTACGTCATTAGCTTTATTCGTGACTCTTGGAGGGCTTATCCTTAGCTACACACTCATGTAGATTAGTCCAATCGAGCCTCTAAGAGATTAATTTGTTCCCTTTCGTATTCCTCATTAGTTTAGGATTGCATTCATATAGTGACATGCCAATGTGATTAAATCGTAAGGGTAAAATAAGAAAATCTTTAACTAAATCGCGCAACTAGACCTTGGTTTGGTTGAAAGGGTGCCTTGGATTCTTATCCTTGCCTCTCTCTTCTTTCAATGTGAACTCCCGAATCTTTTTCTCTGATTTTCGTAGACTGGACGTCGTTTAAAAAGGGTTTTCTACTTTTTTTCTTTGAAAATTCACTTTTAGGTGACTTGGTACACTTAAACTCTATACCAAGTGGCGACTCCATTTTTCATTAAAAAAAAAAATCCTTTTTAAACTATATTTTTGGGTCAAATATCGCATTTCATGTCCCATTTAGACCCATGTTTTTCATTTTCTTTTTAAATCAAAATTCTTTTCCAATCAAAAAATTGAATCAAAAACCATTTTTCTAAACTCGTCGTTTTATTTTTCTTATTAAAAATGGGGCGCGGACAGTACCATTATATGGTCCCTACTGCTTAGTTGGTTTGATTATTACTTGCTATGTGAACTTGAATGGGCTTGAAAAAAATAGGGAGAACCAAAGGTTTTTTGGTTTTAAACTATCACTCTCGATCTCTTATCTGTATTCCTGTCATTGGTCAAAGTGTGGAAATTGTCTATTATATTATGTTTTAACATGGCTAAGGGCTTTGCCCAACAACTTACTGTGCTATCTGAGCTCATAACCCCATTGGTCCTTAATCGGATGTCGAGCCGGCCAGGGCTTGGACGAATCGATAATGGACCTTGGGTCACTTGTATCGAGTGGAGTGTTAACTCCCTCGACCTTGTGGTATACTCGAGTATTACCCTCTCTATTACTGTGAGGTGTTCGGGCCCGGTAAGGGGGTGACCGGTGGAAGGGATATAGGATGTAAAGTGGGGTCTTACGGATGTCTTTCGTTTAAAGGTTGATGGAGTGTCAACGGTTGTTGATCAAGTGCGGCAAGTGGAAAGTGGCTCTTGAGAGCCAATCGTATCCTTTTATATTGACTGGTTGTGTTTATGAGTTTTGGGGTCAGCTATGTGATAACAGTGGGTTACTGGGTTGTGCTTGTTGGTACCTACAAGCTAAACTCACCCTTGTTACTTTGTTTTCCTTACAGGGAATAACCTTTTGAGACTATGATGTGGTGAAGCCGAGTTGAGCTTGTTTTAAATATTTTTTTGTATAGCTCATCGATAGTTGGAAATCCATACAGTGTACTTGGATCCAACATTTTCTTTTGGAATTTAAATTTGTAATTAATGCATGTATAAGTGTTTGGTATTGTTCATTGTACGGCCCGTTTTTTTTCATTTTCGTTTGGACTATGATTTATTTGAGCCGCCTAAAATATTCCAGAAACGTTTTAGATTATATTTAATCGTCTTAAGTAGTTTGGCGAGAAGTTGGACAGGCAGTTCGCTAACCTCTTTTGTACGCCCTAGGGGAAAGTGGGGCTGTAACAGGTGGTATCAGAGCTTAAGGTTAGAAATAACCTGGGCGAACCTGAAACCTGATTCTTAGAACCTTTGGGATTGTGTTTGGACGCCATTAAGTGTGATAATATTGTCTAAGATATAAACTTTTGCTATTTTTGTAGGGTCATGGCCGAAACTAGTGGACGGGTGGAGGTGAGCCACCTAAGAGGCGCCCACGAGTCATCGATTACCAAGGAGAAACGGAGAGGTCCGATTCGGCTGTGGTATACCGCTAGCTGACCCCGCCGCTATAGGCGTTGCCAGTATTACTCTCACGCGGACCACGTGGTCGTGGCGTACTTGCTGAACGAAGGAGGCTTAGATGTGCGCCTGCCAGGGAGCAACACTGAGACTCTTAGGCTTAGGGGCATCATGAGGATATGCAGGCCGATTGGATTGGAGAGCTCCAGGGGGATGTGGCCATGGAGCAAGAGCGAACGAACGCTCTGAGGGAGCAGTTGCAAGGTAGTTAACGACTGTCTCACTAGAGTAGTCCGGGAGGTGAGAAACCGGACCGGCGGTATTATCAAACGAGTGTGGAGGCGTTAATCCAGGGAGTGGATTGGCGCCAACCGTGCCAGGGGGAGTTCCAGGTGACGGAGTTCCAGGAGAGGGAGGCGCCCCTAGCTCTACCTTGGGGAGGAGTCGGTTGGCTTAGTTGAGAACTAGGCTAGAGTTCTTTGGACTATGTTTGATCCCATGTGAGGGATGCCTAGGGGAAAAGCTTTTGGTTTGTTGTGTTGTACTTTTGGGGCCTAGTTTGTATAGTGTATTTTTGGAAGACCCTCTTTTGGTTTCATGGGAGTACTTTTGTACATATTTGCTTGACTGCTCATTTATGATTGTTTGTCACAGTTTTGGTGTTCTAGTATAACTGCCTATGTGTAATACATGCCTTAGTGGTGTTTATTTTGGTTCTTTGTTCATGCTTATCATGACTATGTTTGTATGCACTTTTAATGTTCATCTTTGTGCCGCGACCTTAGATTGACTTAAATTGATGGAAGGCATGCGTAGTGCCGAGGCTGGGGACGTGGGGGTAGAGACAACCCACGATGGAACGGTACGGGGACGCTATGCCCGAACTAAATCTGAACCCCAAATTGATCCAACATTTCAGGTAGCCGCTTGCTATCCCAGCGGAATGACTGATCTCTTAGCCCAGGTGGTGCAACAACAGGGCCCCCAACCCTGTTCCGCCAGTTGGTAACCTTGGAAACCCTGGAATCACGTCGAAGCGAGGATCGAGCTCTCGACGGTTTCAAAATTTTCTCCACCAAAGTTTCTTAGAGGGCCCGATCGGACTGGGTGAACAGTGGTTAGAAAAAATGATAGACATTTTTTGCCGCTCTACATTACTCAAGAGAGGCATGTACTTTTGCGGTCTTTCAATTAGAAGGGCCACTCGCTCTTGGTGGATATTATCCGGACGAAATGGGAGCGAGAAACAGACACCAAGAACGTGGGTGAAACTTCGTAAGGAGTTCAATGCCAAGTACTTCCGCCATTGGGTCCAGGAGAAAGAAGGAAAACGAGTTCATCCGACTTCGCCAAGGCACCCAATCTGTGGCTGAATACGAGAGCCTGTTTACCCCTGTCTAATTCGCTCATGAACTCAATTCTAACCGAACAAAGGAGGGCGAGACGTTTCCCTTCAGGGGCTTAACGCTAGAAATTCAAAAAGGACTTAGCCGTGCCCAAATTACCACCTTTAGTGACGCAGTTGAGAAAGCCTTACGATCTGAGAATGCTAGGCTTCAAGCGAGGAACTTTCAAAAATAGAAAGCGTGGAGCTTCTAGGAGTAACTCAACTAAAGGGGATAAAAGAACCTCTCTCAAATTTGGAAGGGAGCCGGAGGGGACGGTTCTCGGGTACGGCAAGAGGGATATCGCTAAGAGGTGGCCAGACGGGACGAGGCAGCAGAGGAGCGCCTCGCAAGGGAGTTCAGCCACCGTTTTCTCGTGGAACTGTGTAGCTTCTGTGGGAACCAAACCACACGGAGGACGACTGTTGGAGGAGCAGAACAAGTGCTTACGCTGTGGGAGTACAGAGACACCGGCTCGCTAGTTGTCTAGTCCAGTCTCAGGAAGCGAGAGGAACTACTCAGTCGTCAAAGGCTACCTCAAGCCAGTCATGGGTAGAAGGAATGAAACCGAAGGTGCCAGCTCGAGTTAACTCCATCGAGCAACGTCCGGTTCCCTGACTCTGCAGAGGTGGTGAAGGTACGATTCCTGTCTTCCACCGCCTAGCTAGAATGTTGATAGCACCCTGGTGCCACCATTCCTTCGTTAACGCTGAGTTTATGTGGTGGAATCGATATGCACCCTGTCACTCTCCCCTATGAGCTGAAAGTTAGTACCCGTACGGGGGACCAATGTTTGATGTCTAAGTAAAATGTATACAATTGTGAAATCTGGTTAGGAGAAGAGAAAGTTGTAGGGGAATTTGATAAGTTTAGCCATTAAGGGTTACGATGTGATATTGGGCATGGATTGGTTGGCTCGATACGATGCCCAACTAGATTGTAAGAGGAAAAATTGTAGAATTCGTATCCCTGGGGAGGCAACTTTGAGATTAGATGTGAGGGGTAGTCTAGCCTCATCTGCTTGATTTCAAGAATTCGGACTAGGAACTCTACTGAGTAGAGGGGCACAAGGGTTCCTAGCTTTCTCCATTAATATCCCACTGATAAACTAAAAATAGAAGATGTTTCCGTAGTGAGTGATATCCAGACGTGTTTCCCGATGAGTTAGTAAATTTACCTCCGGAAGAGAAAATCGAGTTTGAAATTAACCTATTACGGGGTTTCTCCTATTCCAAGACTCCTTAACCGAATGGTCACCTGCTGAACTCAAAGAGTTGAAGTTCAGTTGCAAGATGTGACGGCCCCACCTCCCCTTAAGGGCGAATCAAAGGGTTTGGCGGGTCCCGCCTGCCATCTCTCGTCGGGATTCATCACCTCCACCATACAACTCTTAATGAAATCGGAATAAAATCACAGAATAAATAGGGCAAGATCCAAACTTAAAGCGGAACTTATATACATTGCCAACCCAAAAGAGTATAAAACATCGATAAACAAAGGTTCTCAATCCTTCATACGTCCAACCCGTGCCAAGCACTGGGCGAGAACCATTACAAAAAAAAAAATAAAAAGAACTAGATGAGGCTAGTCTATGCTCTCATCCTGCTCGCCGTCCCCTGTTAAGGAAAACAAACTAAGGGGTGAGCTAAAGCTCAGTGAGGTTCCGAACACATAATCAAATAATCATTTCAATACATAAAAACATGGAGTATCAATAATTCAAGAAACATTTATATGAAAAGCGATAGTAACACATTCATTAAAAGGATAGGGCCCACAAGGAGCAATTTCTTTGTTCGTTCGTTCTCGCTGACATTTCCCTTATTCCTCCAATCGTTTAAAAATGTATTTTTTGTAAGTAAATATCCCTCGTTTATTCTTTCGTTCGTTGATTCACCCCTTCCGGCCGTTGGCCAGGCTCGATCCATCCGGACGTTTTCCGGACTACAAGGTAATACTCGAGTATACCAAACGTTCACCCATGGTCACCATATCGCCCGACCGAGTCCGCTCTAGCTCGAGTCATTCGGTAACGAAGGCAGGGCCCAGTTCAGCGGAAGGCTTACATTCATGCACAACTAATCGTTCGTTCAATTCATTAAACATTGAAAAGTTCATTCGTATTTAGGTCGAGTGCGATGAAGTACACACTCGCCAGAAAACTTGTTTTGAAAATCATTGAAAGTACTTAAACACGTTATCAAACAATAACACAAGTCATGGAGCAAGAATAATATAGCAAACAAGGAACACTCACCTTGTTACGCAAAACAACTTGCAAAATATCCTTCCGAATATTAATCCTTAGTCACCGAGAAAACCTAAAGTTAAACGAGAACGATTAACAGCTCATCTAGCACAAACAATTAGATATTGAAAGTGAAACGAGGACATTTAGACCGTAGACAAAATAATTAGGGTTCGTAGACCAATGTAAAACCAAACTCAAAAAGGATTATAAAATTTTCCAATGAAAACACTTGAACCAAAGACAAGTTCAGAATCCAACTAGTAGGTTAAGAAATACCGTTTTCGGAATCGTTTATATGGTTCAAAATCATCTCATATTCAAGTAGATTCTATAAACCTAAAGGTCTAATGAAATTCATGTAAAAGGAGAAGTAAAGTACCCAAGAAAATCCTAAACCAACTTCTCTTTATTTGGTAAGAGTAAGCAAATATTTGGAGTTTCCAATTGAAGAAAGGACCATGTTTTTAAGATGAAAAAACGGACCATAGTATTTGCCCAAACGAAAATATACAGTTTCAAATAGGAAAATTAGTCCTCGAGCGAAAAATTTGGGCAGCACGCCTTTGTATTTACCTATTTTCCAGACCAATTAATGCTTCATTGTTTTCCTCAATCATCCAACATTACACAACACACATAAACAGCACTCAATATGCTTAAGAACATATACGAGGACAAAAATTTAAGCTAACAAACAAGTGTGGAAACGAAAGTTTACAAAAGACAGTTTTTGACTACGTTTTTTGCGGAATGGGCACATTCGAGGCTACGCTTATCGGTTGAGGTGCAACTTATACCATTTCGAAGATAAGACAGAGGGCTAAGGTTGAAGAAGGACACTTAGACCAGTTTGTAATTTATCTAGGTCAAATTTACCAACACAACTCCAGATTTTCCTAATTCAAAGTTTACTATGGCAGTCCTGACTCATTCAGTCATATCTAGAATATACAACTCCAATTCAAGTGATTTAAAGCCATTTGAAAAGCTAAAGATACAGGCTATAAGTCTTAAAGAGGCATCGACAGCCAAATCAGTAGTCATTCCTGGTCAAATGACCAATTACTGAAGCTGATTAGTATGTTCGGATAGAAATAGGGCAGCAGGGGTTTTTTTGGTCTTTTCATAGGCTACGTTGCCTCCGATTGAGCTGAAAATTTTGTAGGATACTATAAAAATCATTCTAATACAATTTCATGTTTTACCCAAATCTAATTCGGCCTTAACTTGCAGAAACAGTACCGGGAAGAAGGAGAAAGAAATGGAAACCCTAATCTGGAAATTTTTGCTTCAAACCAGAAATTTTCCACTAATCATTACAATTATCATACCAAAGCTTCATTCGAACCATACTAGACCCATCATACATGCCAAAACAATTATTAATCATATGAAACAGAAAAGTTCCCAATAAATAGAAATTAAGAACAACACAACCATAATTCATGAAAATACTCCACAAAATTGCATCTTTAACTATCAACCCCCTACTAATTTCACAATCAAGAAACAACAAAGGGATAATTTCTTAACCACTCACCTTTGTAACTCCAAGAAAAAGATAGCTAGGGCTTGTTCTTTGCCCAAATGGCTCCACCAATTCCCTTAAACTAGCTTAGCAACTCACTTTTGTGGAGAATTTTGGAATTTAAACGTTGATTTGTGAGATTCAAGCAAGAAGTTGGAGTTTTTCTCTTCTTTTCCACCAAAAAGTTCGGCCAAGATGGAGAAATGGAAGATGATTTTTGGTCAAAATTAGTTTTAAGAAAGGGAAAGAAATATTCTTGGTCAAAAGTCCATCCTCGAATAGAAACGCGACAAGTGGTACCTTTATATTTAGCTTATTTTCTTGCCTCCAATTTATCTCTAACACCTGATAAATTAAACCCGGTAATATCCAACTTAACCTATTTGACCGAATTTTAACCGAACTTCCTACACTAGCGGGTCCACGCCCGGTATACGCCCAAAATTCTCATGAAAAAATTATACTAGAAAAATAATTTTAAAACCCTTATTTGCTCATTAAAATTATCTAGAAAATTTTTTCTAATAAAGAAAAACGCATAGGAAGCATGCAAATAAATAAAATAACAAGCCCTAGAAAATAAGAAATTGTACGGGTTCTCACACAAGACCCTTTTAGAGCGGGGTTTTATTCATGAGAGTAGGTCACCTTGAGGGGCACCTGTTCTCTTTGTTAGGAAGAAGGACCGGGACCTTGAGACTGTGTATCAAACTACCGATGAATGAACAATATGACCATAAGAATAAGTATCCATTACCCCATATTGATGATTATTTGACCAAGTTTGCAAAGTGCGGTGGTCTTTTCTAAGTTAGATCTTCAATAGGAATACTATCAAATTGTGTTGATTAGGAAGGAAGATGTGCCTAAAACTGCCTTCAATTCTCGGTAATGGGCATTTCGAATTCGCCGTGATGCCTTTTGAACTAACCAATGCCCCTGCCGCTTTTATGGACTTATGCATCGGATTTTCAAACCTATCTGGACCGATTTGTCGTGTCTTTATCGATGCATTTTGGTTTACTCAAAACCCATGAGGAGCATGTGCAACGTTTGAAAGAGGTCTTACAAACCTTGAGGGATCACCATTGTACGCTAAATTTAGTAAGTGCGAGTTTTTTGGCTAGAAAAGGTTTCTTTCCTGGGGCAATATGATTTCAAAGAAAGGAATTGCTATATAGATCCGGCCAAGTAGAGGCAGTGACTGAGTGGAAGAGACCGACAATCCTACTGAAATCAGAGTTTTCTAGGGTTGGCAGGTTATTACTGGCGATTTATCAAAGATTTTTCCGAAACTTGCCAGTCCTTAACTGATTTAACGAGGAGGGGTGGTCAGTTTCGTGTGGATGATAAGTTGTGAGAACCAGCTTTGAAGAGTTGAAGCGAAAGTTACCATGGCCCCTATCCTGGCCTTGCCTAACGGTAAGGACAGTTTCACTGTTTCACCGACGCCTTCTAGAGAAGGTTTGGGATGTGTATTGATGCAACACCAGAAATGTTTGATAGCCTATGCTTTTAGGAAACTGAAAATCCATGAACAAAACTATCCCACTCATGACTTAGAGTTGGCTGCAATTGTCTTTGCTCTGAAAAAGTGGCAACACTAACCTATACGGGGGACCTTTGAGGTCTATTCCGATCATAAAGCCTTAAATATCTCTTTTCCCAGAAGGAGTTGAAAGATGAGAGAACGCCGGTGGATGGAATTCTTAGAAGATTTATGATTTGTACTATTAATAACCATCCGGGTAAGGCTAATGTTGTAGCAGATGCCTAAGTCGGAAGTCCTCAGATTTCTGGGTTAATGTTGAAAGCGTGGGAAATGTTGGGAACCATTGGGGAGTGGAATCCGAAGGTCGAAACATAAGAAGATACCTTTGGTAACATACAGGTAACATCCACTTTGTTGGATAGAATTAAGGAGGCTCAAACTAAGGATCTCACGGTTCAGAAATGGGTGGAAAAAGGTGAAAAAAGGAGAATTCCGGATTTCAATCTAAGCCTTGAAGGGTTTTTGAAAATTTAGAAATCGTGTTGGTGATACCTATTGATGAGGATTGAAAAAAGAAATTTTAGAGGAGCCCATCGATCCAAATATACAATCCATCTAGGCAGTAACAGATGTATCAGGATTACGACAGTTGTACTGGTAGGCAATGATGAAAAGGGATATAGCTTAATATGTACAAACTTATCTAGTATGCCGCAGGTTAAATCCGAACACCAAAAACCTTAGGATTACTTCAGCCTCTGGAGATACCGAATGGAATGGGAGCCATATCACCATGGACTTCGTTTTTTGGACTACCTGAACCAAAAAGAGGACATGATACGTTGGGTAATCGTTGATCGGTTGACCAAGTCGATCTTTCTTAACCTGTGAATATGAAGTCTATTCCACGAATAAGTTAGCTCGGTGTCATTTGAGGAAATTGTGAGATTACATGGTGTGCCCGTAAGTATAGTTTCCGACCGAGACACCCTCGTTTCGTGTCCATATTTTGGCAAAGTTTCAGGAGACTTTGGGGACGAAGCTGAATTTAAACACCACTTATCATCCTCAGACGGATGGAACAGTCGGAGAGGACGATTCAAACTCTCGAGGACATGTTATGCACTTGTATTCTAGATTTCGGGGGTAGTTGAGGTCACATATGACTTAGTGGAGTTCGCCTACAATAACAGTTACCAGTCGTCCGATCCAAATGGCATTGTATGAAGCTCTTTTATGGCCGAAAGTGCCGTTCGCCAATATACTGGATGAAGGTAGGAGAAAAAGAAAGATCCTAGATTCTGTAGTTGTTTTAGTAATTTGATCTAGTTAGGGTGAGAACTGGACTAAGTAGTCTTCTTCAAAGTTATAGATCTATGTCTTAGTTTCGAAACGGTTAAATTACACCCCAATCCGATAAGTGTAGTTCCAGTTGTGTTCGTTCCGCTAAATGACGTCAAAACTGTCTTTTGGTTTAGGGCATAAACTTCATTTCCGGATTCTCCCTAATTGGTTAGGCACTTATACGTTCTATTGGGCCTTATTTTTGTGTAGTGTGTGGATTTGCTTTGACTCGTATTGGAGTCTTAATTGTGATGTTCTTGTTGTATAGGTCGTACCGGTGCTTCAAGCCTACGCCTGAAGCTAACTTGTGACCTTGTTTACTTACCTTGGTGAGTGTACCTGTAGACTCCAAATTTTTATTTTAATGTTGTTTATTTAATTAATTATTTAGCTTTATTTGTTCATTTTTAGATTTTTCTTTATTTTATTTTATTTTATTATTTATTTTGTTTTTGGGTCTCTTATTTTATTTTTATTCAAGGTTAAAAGCATTATAATATATATATATACTAAATTTCAGAAAAAGGAAAAAAAAAAAAAAAAGAAAGAAAAAGGAAAAAAAGGAAAAGTAAAAGTATCAAGTGGGATCATGCATAAGGGACAAGTGTCCCTTTTTATATTAGACAACAACCTCACCTAGTTGGTCGAGGTGTCTAGACACTTGTAGGATAGGATTTGTTTGCAAATAAGGAATGGGCGAGAGGGTGAGTGATAGGAGGTGGTCGGGAAAAGAAAAGAAAAAGACTAAGGAAGAGCCAAGGCAAGAAGGGGAGGTTAAGGGCAAAGCAAAAAAAGGAAAATTAGAGGAGGCTTACGGCTGGAAAAAAACAGAGTAAAAATGGGGGAGCAGCGGATAGAAGCAGAAGGGGATCTGATGACGGCTAGAGAGTAGAAAGTTGGGGTGGTGGCTACGGAAAAAGGTGGAAAAAAAGCTAAGAATGGAAACAGGGGACTGAACAAGAAAAAGGAAGTGAAGGAAAAACAGAGAGCTTCAGCAAGGAAAATCAGAAGAAAGGAACCAAAAAACAAAGAACGAAAAATAAAAAGGAGGTTTTGGAGGGGGCAACGGGGGGAAAGGAAAGCTTGGTCTGAGGAGAAAAGAGAAAGAAAAATAGAGGAGGAAAGAAAAGATGACCGACGAAGAAATGAATCAGAGAAGAAAAGAGAGGACTTTGCAGCTGAGAAAGGAAAACAGAGTGACGGAGGGAGAGCCGCAATCCACTGCCATTGCCTGCGAAATTTCACCGAACAAGAGCACTTCAATCGGCTTTAGCTACAGGGACGACGGCGGAGTAAATTAGACCAGCCATGGACGTGATGATTCATTCTTTCAACTCTCTCCTCCCAAATCCCGCCACTGCCACCTACGAATCGTCACCGCGAGAGGTCACCGTAAGGTAATTTCTTCATTTACATTTCAGTCTTCCTTCTGTGTTTTACATCGCCCGTGAATACATGTGTTTCATATGATGCCTGGAATTGAAATCCTGTTGTTCTGATAATTTTTTGGGTCGGTTATAACGTAAATGGAGCAAAGATTTGTTGGAATTTTTCATGCCTATTCACTGTTCGATGAAATGCCTGATTGGGAATTCTAGTTGAAAGCCGATTTGTCTGCAATTTCGCGTGTGAAGAATCCGGATAAATTAGCAAGTTCGTTCCCTTGCGCTTGGGAGATTTTGATGTATTGGTGTCTTACATTTCTCTGTTTTTTCACTCCCGTATGCTTCCCCTCGTACGAATTTGAATTTATGTGAAGAAAGAGCTTGAATTTGGAGTGGCCAGAGTTGAACTTTCTAGTTTTTCTTCGTTTGCAAAATAGTAGGAAAAATAGCAGCGGATGGCTAGTCCATTGGAGAAGACGACTGCTTGGCCAATTTTACATTTTCGTCTGCTTTGTAATTTAACCCCAGAGTTTTAGAATTTCATAATTCGACCCCAAAACTATCATAAGTCCTTCAATCAGGTCTTTAATTTGGTTGTGTTTGAACCTCTCACCTTTTCCCTTATTCTGCTATGGCCCAAAACTTGGAATAATCCAACTTATTTCGCCTTTTTTAAGTTTAATCCACTTTTACATGTTTTATGTGACTTTCTTGGGTAGATTATTTACGGGTTTCAGAGTACAATTAGATCTTAATAATTTTGGCTAGTTTAATATTTTGGTGGGTTTTTGTAAGAAGATAAGGATTGGGTCAAGAATTATGTTTGTTTGGGTCTAACAAATGGGTTTTTGATTACTTTTGTTTGGATTTTGATATGGCTTGGATAGCCAAAGCCCACTCTTTTGGTTGGGCTTATTTTGTTGCAAAGTGTAGGCTAGCCCGTTTGTTTTGCTTGGGTCTTGGTTTGGGACTAAGAGGGGTTTTGGTCCAAGAAATGAATAAAATGGCCCAATGGCCTGGCTTACCAAGAATCTGGAAACCAAAGTTGCAAATTAATCCTCGAACTTTTTCTTAATTATGCTACGGCCCTAAAAACTTTAGGTTTCCTTCAATTGAGTCCCTAATTTAATTGCAAATAGGTCCCTAACTTTATTTTCTCTTTAATTTTGATCCCAAAACTTTGTTAATGTTGGAAATCAAGTCTTTTATTCTTTTGACTTCTTGAATGTGGGTTGTTTATATGATTTAATTGATTCAATTTCATGATTCATTTTTATCTTTTATGATTGTTATTAATTAAAATGGTGCCTTGACCCTTTCTTTGTTTTTGGAGGGTAAATAAGAGAGTAATTCCACTTCCTTAGGGCTCCAAGTCAAAGGGAGGTATACTCTATCCTTTTTTTTTCATTTTCATTTTTATTTGATCTTATGTGTTTTATGTGTGTAATTGCATGATTTTGAATGTTTTATTTTATTTTCATTAGTTACTTCATTTATTTTAATTTTGTGGGTTTATCCTAATGTAATTATTTGGGAAGGCAATTAAATGCCAAAGTTGTAATAGTTAGGTTATTATCTTGTTTATTTATTTTCTCCTCTTTTAGATTGTAGTAGGGCCTCCCTAATGTAATAGATAGGGCTTCCTTTACTTTATTTGCCTTGCGTGATTTGCATGCTTACTTGCTATGTGTTACCGCTTTTCTAGGATTTAGCATCTAGATATGCATGCTTATGTGTTATGTGAATTACGTGCTCACATGCCTACTTGCTTTAACTATGCCCATTTATTTGTGTATATATGGTGAATGCAAATGTACGATATAACCATAGCTAGTCCAATGCTAGTCATGGTTACTTATCCCTTCGAGCTCTTACAAGTCCAATGCTTGTGAGAGAACGTTAGTTAAGGGCTAGTCCAACGCTAGACCCTTAGGATCCATCCACACGTTAGATCATGATTGTGTGATAAAATCATTTCATCTCATGCATATTTTCACTTTATAGGGTCTTTTACCATGACATCCCTCCTTATACGTATATCCCTTCCCCCATATTTTCCCTTATATGTATATTCCTTACCTCTCTGTATGAAATATGACATTAGACTTGCATTTCATCTAAGTATTAGACCTAGGATTAGTACATTTGCTTGACTAGACTAGGAAAAACCGCTTGGATATGGGATATGGACAAGTTTGGCTTTTCTAGCCTTAGTATGCTCGTATTCCCTCTATTAAAGGGAACATTGAAAGCCACGAGTATAAGTTCCCCCGTACCCATCTTGCTTGCATTTCTCTAGGGTTCATGCATTTCATTTAGTCGCTATCACTTTGCACTCTCATATACTATTACCTTTTTCCACACGTTCACTTCACATGACCCTTATCTTACACATTCTTACTCTACCACTAGCACTCTACATACTACCACTGAGCACACATGCACTTCGCACTATTACTTTACATACCTCCCATTGCACCCCCATTTCCACACTCCCACTTACACACTATTATTTTTATTATTATTACTTTTTCGCTTCACACAAGCTCATGTTTTCACATTGCATACATTCATTCCACTCATTCTTACGTCATTAGCTTTATTCGTGACCTCTTGGAGGGCTTATGCTTAGCTATCACAACTCATGTGATTTAGTCCGATCGAGCCTCTAAGAGATATTTGTCCCTTTTGATTCCTCATTAGGTTTAGGATTGCATTCATATAGTACATCCAAATGTGATAAATCGTAAGGGTAAAATAAGAAAATCTTTAACTAAATCGCGCAACTAGCCTTGGTTTAGGTTGAAAGGGTGCCTTGGATTCTTATCCTTGCCTTCCCTTTCTTCAAATGTGACTCCCGAATCTTTTTCTCTGATTTTCGTAGACTTGGAGTCGTTTAAAAAGGGTTTTCTACTTTTTTTCTTTAAAAATTCACTTTTAGGTGACTTGGTACACCTTAACTCTATACCAAGTGGCGACTCCATTTTTCATTCAAAAAAAAAAATCCTTTTTAAACTATATTTTGGGTCAAATCATCGCATTTTCATGTCCCATTTAGACCCATGTTTTTCATTTTCTTTTTAAATCAAAAATTCATTTTCCAATAAAAAATTGAATCAAAAACCATTTTTCTAAACTCGTCTTTTATTTTTCTTATTAAAAAATGGGGCGCGACAGTACCATTATATGGTCTACTGCTTAGTTGGTTGATTATACTTGCTATGTGAACTTGAATGGCTTGAATGAGACAAAGGTGTACCTTATCACTTTCGATCTCTTATCTGTATTCCTGTCATTGTCAAAGTGTGAAATTGTCTATATATATGTTTTAACATGGCTAAGGGCTTTGCCCAACAACTTAACTGTGCTATCTGAGCTCATACCCCATTGGTCCTTAATCGAGTCGAGCCGGCCAGGGCTTGGACGAATCGATAATGGACCTTGGGTTCACTGTAGTCGAGTGGAGTGTTAACTCCTCGACCTTGTGGTATACTCGAGTATTACCCTCTCTATTACTGTGAGGTGTTCGGGCCCGGTAAGGGGGTGACCGGTGGAAGGGATATGGAGTAAAGTGGGGGTCTACGGATGTTCTTCGCTTTAAAGGTTAATGGAGTGTCAACGGGTTGGTGATCAAGTGCGGCAAGTGGAAAGTGACTCTTGAGAGCCAATCGTATCCTTTTATATTGACTGGTTGTGTTTATGAGTTTTGGGGTCACTATGTGATAACATGTGGTTACTGGTGTGTCTTGTTGGTACCTCACAAGCGTAAACTCACCCTTGTTACTTTGTTTTCCTTACAGGGAATAACCTTTTGAGAACTATGATGTGGTGAAGCCGAGTTGAGCTTGTTTTAAATATTTTTTTTGTATAGCTCATCGATAGTTGGGAAATCCATACATGTACTTGGATCCAACATTTCTTTTGGAATGTAAATTTGTAATTATGCATGTATAAAAGTGTTTGGTATTGTTCATGTACGGCCCCGTTTTTTTTTCATTTTCGTTTCGTGACTATGATTTATTTGAGCGCGCTAAAATATTCCAGAACGTTTTAGATTATATTTAATCGTCTTAATAGTCCTGGCGAGAGTTGGACAGACAGTTCGCTAACCTCTTTTGTACGCCCTAGGGGAAAGTGGGGCTGTAACAGGTGGTATCAGAGCTTAGGTTAGAAATAACCTGGGCGAACCTGAAACCTGATTCTTAGAACCTTTGGGGATTGTGTTTGGACGCCATTAAGTGTGAATATATTGTCTAAGATATAAACTTTTGCTATCTTTGTAGGTCATGGCCGGAACTAGTGGAACGGGTGGAGGTGAGCCACCTCAGAGGCGCCCACGAGTCATCGATTACCAGGAGAAACCGGGAGGTCCGATTCGGCTGTGGTATACCGCTAGCTGGACCCGCCGCTATAGGCGTTGCCAGTATTACTCTCACGCGGACCACGTGGTCGTGGCGGTACTTGCTGAACGAAGGAGGCTTAGATGTGCCGCCGCCAGGGAGCACACTGAGACTCTTAGGCTTAGGGGCATCATGAGGATGCAGGCCGATTGGATTGGAGAGCTCCAGGGGGATGTGGCCATGGAGCAAGAGCGAACGAACGCTCTGAGGGAGCAGTTGCAGGTAGTTAACGACTGTCTCACTAGAGTAGTCCGGGAGGTGAGAACCGGACCGGCGATATTATCAACGAGTGTGAGGCGTTAATCCAGGGGGTGATTGGCGCCAACGTGCCAGGGGGAGTTCCAGGTGACGGAGCTCCAGGAGAGGGAGGCGCCCCTAGCTCTAGCTCTGGGGAGGAGTCGGTTGGCTTAGTTGAGAACTAGGCTAGAGTTCTTTGGACTATGTTTTGATCCCATGTGAGGGATGCCTAGGGGAAAGCTTTTGGTTTGTTGTGTTGTACTTTTGGGGCCTAGTTTGTATAGTGTATTTTTGGAAGACCCTCTTTTGGTTTCATGGGAGTACTTTTGTACATATTTGCTTGACTGCTCATGTATGATTGTTTGTCACAGTTTTGTGTTCTATGTATAACTGCTCTATGTGTATACATGCCTTAGGTGGTGTTTATTTTGGTTCTTTGTTCATGCTTATATGACTATGTTTGTATGCACTTTTAATGTTATCTTTGTGCCTCGACCTTAGATTGACTTAAATTGATGGAAGGCATGCGTAGTGCCCGAGGCTGGGGACGTGGGGGTAGAGACAACCCACGATGGAACGGGGTACGGGGACCGCTATGCCCGAACTAAATCTTGAACCCCAAATTGATCCCAACATTCAGGTAGCCGCTGCTATCCAGCGGATGACTGATCTCTTAGCCCAGGTGGTGCAACAACAGGGCCCCCAACCCTGTTCCGCCAGTTGGTAACCTTGGAAACCCTGGAAATCACGTCGAGAGCGAGGATCGAGCTCTCGAACGGTTTCAAAAATTTTCTCCACCAAAGTTTCTTAGAGGGCCCGATCCGGACGTGGGTGAACAGTGGTTAGAAAAATGATAGACATTTTTGCCGCTCTACATTACTCGAAGGAGAGGCATGTTACTTTTGCGGTCTTTCAATTAGAAGGGGCCACTCGCTCTTGGTGGAATATTATCCGGACGAAATGGGAGCGAGAACAGACACCAAGAACGTGGGTGAACTTCGTAAGGGAGTTCAATGCCAAGTACTTTCCGCCATTGGTCCAGGAGAAGAAGGAAAACGAGTTCATCCGACTTCGCCAAGGCACCCAATCTGTGGCTGAATACGAGAGCCTGTTTACCCGCTTGTCTAAATTCGCTCATGAACTCATTCTAACCGAACAAAGGAGGGCGAGACGTTTCCTTCAGGGGTTAACGTAGAAATTCAAAAGGACTTAGCCGTGGCCCAAATTACCACCTTTAGTGACGCAGTTGAGAAAGCCTTACGATCTGAGAATGCTAGGCTTCAAGCGAGGAACTTTCAAAATAGAAAGCGTGGAGCTTCTAGGGAGTAACTCAACTAAAGGGGATAAAAGAACCTCCCTCAAATTTGGAAGGGGAGCCGGAGGGGGACGGTTCTCGGGTACGGCAAGAGGGATATCGCTAAGAGGTGGCCAGACGGGACGAGGCCAGCAGAGGAGCGCCTCGCAAGGGAGTTCAGCCACCGTTTCTCGTGGACTGTGTAGCTTCTGTGGGAAACCAAACCACACGGAGGACGACTGTTGGAGGAAGCAGAACAAGTGCTTACGCTGTGGGAGTACAGAGCACCGGCTCGCTAGTTGTCCAGTCCAGTCTCAGGAAGCGAGAGGAACTACTCAGTCGTCAAAGGCTACCTCAAGCCAGTCATGGGTAGAAGGAATGAAACCGAAGGTGCCAGCTCGAGTATACTCCATCGAGCAACGTCCGGTTCCTGACTCTGCAGAGGTGGTGGAAGGTACGATTCCTGTCTTCCACCGCCTAGCTAGAATGTTGATAGACCCTGGTGCCACCCATTCCTTCGTTAACGCTGAGTTTATGTGTGGAATCGATATGCACCCTGTCACTCTCCCCTATGAGCTGAAAGTTAGTACCCGTACGGGGGACCAATGTTTGATGTCTAGTAAAATGTATACAAATTGTGAAATCTGGGTAGGAGAGAGAAAGTTGTAGGGGAATTTGATAAGTTTAGCCATTAAGGGGTACGATGTGATATTGGGCATGGATTGGTTGGCTCGATACGATGCCCAACTAGATTGTAAGAGGAAAATTGTAGAATTTCGTATCCCTGGGGAGGCAACTTTGAGATTAGATGTGAGGGGTAGTCTAGCCTCATCTGCTATGATTTCAAGAATTCGGACTAGGAAACTACTGAGTAGAGGGGCACAAGGGTTCCTAGCTTTTCTCATTAATACTCCTACTGATAAACTAAAAATAGAAGATGTTTCCGTAGTGAGTGAATATCCAGACGTGTTTCCCGATGAGTTAGTAAATTTACCTCCGGAAAGAGAAATCGAGTTTGAAATTAACCTATTACCGGGGGTTTCTCCTATTTCCAAGACTCCTTACCGAATGGCACCTGCTGAACTCAAAGAGTTGAAGTTGCAGTTGCAAGATGTGACGGCCCCACCTCCCCTTAAGGCGAATCAAAGGGTTTGGCGGGTCGCCTGCCCATCTCTCGTCGGGATTCACTCCACCATACAACTCTTAAATGAAATCGGAATAAAATCACAAGAATAAATAGGGCAACGATCCAAAACTTAAAGCGGAACTTATATACATTGCCAACCCAAAAGAGAGTATAAACATCGAATAAACAAAGGTTCTCAATCCTTCATACGTCCAACCCGTGCCAAGCACTGGGGCGAGAACCATTACAAAAAAAAAATAAAAGAACTAGATTAGGCTAGTCTATGCTCTCATCCTGCTCGCCGTCCCCTGTTAAGGAAAACAAAACTAAAGGGGTGAGCTAAAAGCTCAGTGAGGTTCCGAACACATAATCAAATAATCATTTCAATACATGAAACATGGAGTATCAATAATTCAAGAAACATTTATAATGAAAAGCGATAGTAACACATTCATTAAAAGGATAGGGCCCACAAGGAGCAATTTCTTTGTTCGTTCGTTCTCCTGACATTTCCCCTTATTCCTCCAATCGTTTAAAAATGTATTTTTGTAAGTAAAATCCCTCGTTTATTCTTTCGTTCGTTGATTCACCCCCTTCCCGGCCGTTGGCCAGGCTCCATCCATCCGGACGTTTTCCGGACTACAAGGTAATACTCGAGTATACCAAACGTTCACCCATGGTCACCATATCGCCCGACCGAGTCCGCTTCTAGCTCGAGTCATTCGGTAACGAAGGGCAGGGCCCAGTTCAGCCGGAAGGCTTACATTCATGCACAACTAATCGTTCGTTCAATCATTAAATCATTGAAAAGTTCATACGTATTTAGGTCGAGTGCGATGAAGTACACACTCGCCCAGAAAACTTGTTTTGAAAATCATTGAAAGTACTTAACACGTTATCAAACAATAACACAAGTCATGGAGTCAAGAATAATATAGCAAACAAGGAACACTCACCTATGTACGCAAAACAACTTGCAAAATATCCTTCCGAATATTATCCTTAGTCACCGAGAAAACCTAAAGTTAACGAGACAGAATATTACAGCTCATCTAGCACAAACAATTAGATATTGAAAGTGAAACGAGGACATTTAGACCCGTAGACAAAATAATTAGGGTTTCGTAGACCAAATGTAAAACCAAACTCAAAAGGATTATAAAATTTTCCAATGAAAACACTTGAACCAAAGACAAGTCAGAATCCAACTAGATAGGTTAAGAAATACCGTTTTCGGAATCGTTTATATGGTTCAAAATCATCTCATATTCAAGTAGATTCTATAAACTAAAGGTCTTAATGAAATTCATGTAAAAAGGAGAATAAAGTACCCAAGAAAATCCTAAACCACTTCTCTTTATTTGGTAAGAGTAAGCAAATATTTGGAGTTTCCAATTGAAGAAGGACCATGTTTTAAGATGGAAAAACGGACATAGTATTTGCCAAACGAAAATATACAAGTTCAAATAGGAAATTAGTCCTCGAGCGAAAATTTGGGCAGCACGCCCTTTGTATTTACCTATTTTCCAGCCATTTATGGCTTCATTGTTTTCCTCAATCAATCCCAACATTACACACAACATAAACAGCCACTCAATATGCTTAAGACAATACGAGGACAAAAATTTAAGCTAACAACAAGTGTGGAAACGAAGTTTACAAAAGACAGTTTTGACTAGTTTTTGCGGAATGGGCACATTCGAGGCTACGCTTATCGGATTGAGGTGCAACTTATACCATTTCGAAGATAAGACAGAGGGCTAAGGTTGAAGAAGGACACTTAGACCAGTTTGTAATTTATCTAGGTCAAATTTACCAAAACAACTCCAGATTTTCTAATTCAAAGTTTACTATGGCAGTCCTGACTCATTCAGTCATATCTTAGAATATACAACTCCAATTCAAGTGATTTCAAAGCCATTTGAAAGCTAAGATACAAGGCTATAAGTCTTAAGAAGGCATCGACAGCCAAATCAGTAGTATTCCTGGTCAAATGACCAATTACTGAAGCTGATTAGTATGTTCGGATAGAAATAGGGCAGCAGGGGTATTTTGGTCTTTTCATAGGCTACGTTGCTCCGATTGAGCTGAAATTTTGTAGGATACTATAAAATATCATTCTATACAACTTTCATGTTTTAACCCCAATCTAATTCGGCCTCTAACTTGCAGAAACAGTACCGGGAAGAAGGAGAAGAAATGGAAACCCTAATCTGGAAATTTTTGCTTCAAACCAGAAATTTTCCACTAATCATTACAATTATCATACCAAAGCTTCATTCGAACCCATACTAGACCATCATACATGGCCAAACAATATTAATCATATGAAAACAGAAAAGTTCCCAATAAATAGAAAAATTAGACAACACAACCATAATTCATGAAATACTCCACAAAATTGCATCTTTAACTATCAACCCCTACTAATTTCACATCAAAACCAACAAAGGGATAATTTCTTAACCACTCACCTTTGTAACCTCAAGAAACAAGATAGCTAGGGCTTGTTCTTCCCAAATGGCTCCACCAATTCCCTTAAACTAGCTTAGCAACTCACTTTTGTGGAGAATTTTGGAATTTAAACGGTTGATTTGTGAGATTCAAGCAAGAAGTTGGGAGTTTTTCTCTTCTTTTCCACCAAGAAGTTCGGCCAAAGATGGAGAAATGGAAGATGATTTTTGGTCAAAATTAGTTTTAAGAAGGAAAGAAAATATCTTGGTCAAAAGTCCATCCTCGAATAGAAACGCGACAAGTGGTACCTTTTATATTTAAGCTTATTTTCTTGCTCCAATTATCTCTTAACACCTGATAAATTAAACCCGGTATATCCAACTTAACCTATTTGACCGAATTTTACCGAACTTCCTACACTAGCGGGTCCCACGCCCGGTATACGCCCCAAAATTCTCATGAAGAAAATTATACTAGAAAAATAATTTTAAAACCCTATTTGCTCATAAAAATTATCTAGAAAATTTTTCTAATAAAGAAAACGCATAGGAAGCATGCAAATAAATAAAATAAAGCCTAGAAAATAAGAAATTGTACGGGTTCTCACACAAGACCTTTTAGAGCGGGGTTTTATTCATGAGAGTAGGTCACCTTGAGGGGCACCTGTTCTCTTTGTTAGGAAGAAGGACGGGACCTTGAGACTGTGTATCAACTACCGAGAATTGAACAATATGACCATTAAGAATAAGTATCCATTACCCCATATTGATGAGTTATTTGACCAGTTGCAAAGTGCGGTGGTCTTTTCTAAGTTAGATCTTCAATAGGAATACTATCAATTGTTGATTAGGAAGGAAGATGTGCCTAAAACTGCCTTCAATTCTCGGTATGGGCATTTCGAATTCGCCGTGATGCCTTTTGAACTAACCAATGCCCCTGCCGCTTTTATGGACCTTATGCATCGGATTTTCAAACCTTATCTGGACCGATTTGTCGTTGTCTTTATCGATGACATTTTGGTTTACTCAAAAACCCATGAGGAGCATGTGCAACGTTTGAAAGAGGTCTTACAAACCTTGAGGGATCACCAGTTGTACGCTAAATTTAGTAAGTGCGAGTTTTGGCTAGAAAAGGTTTCTTTCCTGGGGCATATGATTTCAAAGAAAGGAATTGCTATAGATCCGGCCAAGGTAGAGGCAGTGACTGAGTGGAAGAGACCCGACAATCCTACTGAAATCCAGAGTTTTCTAGGGTTGGCAGGTTATTACTGGCGATTTATCAAAGATTTTTCGAAACTTGCCAGTCCCTTAACTGATTTAACGAGGAGGGGTGGTCAGTTTCTGTGGAGTGATAAGTGTGAGAACAGCTTTGAAGAGTTGAAGCGAAAGTTAACCATGGCCCCTATCCTGGCCTTGCCTAACGGTAAGGACAGTTTCACTGTTTACACCGACGCCTCTAGAGAAGGTTTGGGATGTGTATTGATGCAACACCAGAATGTGATAGCCTATGCTTTAGGAAACTGAAAATCCATGAACAAAACTATCCCACTCATGACTTAGAGTTGGCTGCAATTGTCTTTGCTCTGAAAAAGTGGAGACACTACCTATACGGGGTGACCTTTGAGGTCTATTCCGATCATAAAAGCCTTAAATATCTCTTTTCCCAGAAGGAGTTGAATATGAGAGAACGCCGGTGGATGGAATTCTTAGAAGATTATGATTGTACTATTAACTACCATCCGGGTAAGGCTAATGTTGTAGCAGATGCCCTAAGTCGGAAGTCTCAGATTTCTGGGTTAATGTTGAAAGCGTGGGAAATGTTGGGAACCATTGGGGAGTGGAATCCGAAGGTGGAACATAAGAAGATAACCTTTGGTAACATACAGGTAACATCCACTTTGTTGGATAGAATTAAGGAGGCTCAAACTAAGGATCTCACGGTTCAGAAATGGGTGGAAAAGGTGAAAAAAGGAGAAATTCCGGATTTCAATCTAAGCCTTGAAGGGATTTTGAAATTTAGAAATCGTGTTGTGATACCTTTGGATGAGGATTTGAGAAAAGAAATTTTAGAGGAAGCCCATCGATCCAAATATACAATCCATCTAGGCAGTAACAAGATGTATCAGGATTTACGACAGTTGTACTGGTAGGACATGATGAAAAGGGATATAGCTCAATATGTACAAACTTATCTAGTATGCCAGCAGGTTAAATCCGAACACCAAAAACCTTATGGATTACTTCAGCCTCTGGAGATACCCGAATGGAAGTGGGAGCATATCACCATGGACTTCGTTTTTGGACTACCTAGAACCCAAAAAGGACATGATACCGTTTGGGTAATCGTTGATCGGTTGACCAAGTCGACTCATTTCTTACCTGTGAATATGAAGTATTCCACGAATAAGTTAGCTCGGGTGCATTTGGAGGAAATTGTGAGATTACATGGTGTGCCCGTAAGTATAGTTTCCGACCGAGACCCTCGTTTCGTGTCCATATTTTGGCAAAAGTTTCAGGAGACTTTGGGGACGAAGCTGAATTTAAGCACCACTTATCATCCTCAGACGGATGGACAGTCGGAGCGGACGATTCAAACTCTCGAGGACATGTTATGCACTTGTATTCTAGATTTCGGGGGTAGTTGAGGTCAACATATGACTTTAGTGGAGTTCGCCTACAATAACAGTTACCAGTCGTCGATCCAAATGGCATTGTATGAAGCTCTTTATGGCCGAAAGTGCCGTTCGCCAATATACTGGGATGAAGTAGGAGAAAAGAAGATCCTAAACCCTACTATCATTCCTTGGATAGTGGATGCCCAAGAAAAGATCAAGTTAATCCGTCAGAGACTCCAGACAGCTCAAAGTCGCCATAAGAGCTACGCAGATAACCGAAGGAAAGATCTGGAATTTGAAGTTGAAGACCATATTTTTCTTAAGATTACCCCGTTGCGAAGTGTTACGGCTGGCAGAGGAAAGAAGCTCCAACCTAGATTTGTAGGACCCTTCCTGATTCTTCAACGAGTTGGGAAAGTAGCATACAAACTGGACTTGCCGCCAAGCTTGTCCTGAATTCACGATGTATTCCATGAGTCAATACTCAAAAAGTACTACCCCGATCTCACTCACATTGTGCAACCGGAGGAGATTGAAATTGATGAAGCCCTTACCTACGAGGAGAGACCTGTGCGAGTACTTGATAGAAAAGTTAAGGAGCTGAGGAATAAACAAATTCCACTGGTGAAAATTCTATGGAAGAACCACGAGGTCGAAGAGGCGACCTGGGAGATGGAGAAGGAGATGAAAACGAAATACCCAGGACTGTTTAATGACTCAGGTGAGAAATTTCGAGGACGAAATTCCTTAAGGGGGAGAGAGTGTGAGACCCCGAACATTTTCTTATTTTCTAGGCATTTATTTTAGGATTTGGGCTTAATTTTAGTGTTTCCTTAATGTGTGCATTTTTTGAGGATTTTTATGAGAAAATATGAATTTTTAATCATTTTCCTGAAATAAAACACTTTCTGTGGTAATAAGAGTGTACAATGGATGTAGGACCCACTAGATGGTTGGTGCAGTAAAAATGGGTTGGAGGAAAATTTTACATACGAAGATTTTATTACCCTGTATTATGAGCTAATTAGAGGTTAGTTAGTGTAATTAAGTATTGGAAGACAAAGGAATGAGATAAACACAAAAAAGGCCACTTGTCATAACCCTAATGGAAGTTGGACTTTTGACTACTTTCTTTACCTTTCCTATTAATCAATTTTGACCCAAAAATCCCCTCATTTTCTCCTCCTCTTGGCCGAACATCCTAGAGAGAAGAAGAGAGAAAACTTCCAACCTTTGTTCTTCATTTCTTGCCAAATCTTGAAATTTAACCGTTAATCTTTCAAATTTCTCCACAAAAGTGAGTTGAGAGGTGAGTTTAAGAGGATTGGTGGAGCCTTTTGGGAAGAACAAGCCCTAGCTATCTTGTTTCTTGAGGTTACAAAGGTGAGTGGTTAGGAAATTGTCCCTTTGTTGGTTATGATGTGAAATTAGTAGAGGTTGGTAGTTAAAGATGCAATTTTGTGGAGTATTTCATGAATTATGGTTGTGTTGTCTAATTTTCCTATTTATTGGGAATTTTTCTGTTTTATATAGTTTCTTATGGTTAGCTAAGGTATGATAGCCTTATATTGGATAATTTAGAGCTTCTATGTGTTAATGGTGGTTAATTGCAGAAAATTTCCGCTTTTGTAGGAAAATTCCAGATTTTAGGGGTTTAAACATTTCTATTCTGCCTGGTATTGTTTCTTCTAGTTCGAGGCCGAATTGGCCTTAGTGTAAAACATAAAAGTTGTAGACAATGATGTTTTATAGTTTCCTGCAAAATTTCAGCTCAATCGGAGCAACATATCCTGTGAAAATACCGAAATACCCCTGATGCCCTGTTTCTGTCCGAAACTGATAATCAGCTTGTGTAATTGGTTAGTTTGACTAGGAATATTACCCAATTGGTTGTTGGTATCTTCTTAAGAATTATAGCCTTGTATCTTAGCTTTCAAATGGCTTTGGAATTTCCTGATTTGGAGTTGTGTGTACTGAGATAAGAGTGAATGAATCAGGACTGCCAGTTGAATTTCGCGGTGAGTTTTGAACTGGAGAATCTGGAGTTGTTTTGGTAAATTTGATCTAGTTAAGGTGAGAACTGGACTAAGTAGTCTTCTTCAAAGTTATAGCTCCATGTCTTAGCTTCGAAACAGTGTAAATTACACCCCAATCCGATAAGTGTAGCTCCAGTTGTATCCGTTCCGCTAAATGACGTCAAAACTGTATTTTGGTTTTAGGGCATAAACTTCATTTCCGGATTCTCCCTAGCTTGGTCAGGCACTTATACGTTCTATTGGGCCTTATTTTTTTTGTAGTGTGTGGATTTGTTTTGACTCGTATTGGAGTCTTAATTGTGATGTTCTTGTTGTATAGGTCGTACCGGTGCTTCGACGCCTACGCCTGAAGCTAACTTGTGACCTTGTTTACTTACCTTGGTGAGTGTACCATTATATGGTCTACTGCTTAGTTGGTTGATTATACTTGCTATGTAAACTTGAATGGCTTGAATGAGACAAGGGTGTACCTTATCGCTCTCGATTATCTGTATTCCTGTTATTGTCAAAGTGTGAAATTGTCTATATGTATGTTTTAACATGGCTTAGGGCTTTGCCCAACAACTTAACTGTGCTATCTGAGCTCATACCCCATTGGTCCTTAATCGAGTCGAGCCGGCCAGGGCTTGGGCGAATCGATAATGGACCTTGGGTTCACTGTGGTCGAGTGGAGTGTTAACTCCTCGACCTTGTGGTATACTCGAGTATTACCCTCTCTGTTACCGTGAGGTGTTCGGGCCCTGTAAGTGGGTGACCGGTGGAAAGGATATGGAGTAAAGTGGTGGTCTACGGATGTTCTTCGCTTTAAAGGTTGACGGAGTGTTAATGGGTTGGTAATCAAGTGCGGCAAGTGGTATCCTTTTATATTGATTGGTTGTGTTTGTCGCACCCCATTTTTAAAATAAAGAAAAATAAAAACGAGTTTAGAAAAAATGACTTTTGATTCGATTTTTTATTGAAAAATGAATTTTTGATTATGGAAAAGCATGGGTCTAAATGGGGCTCGAAAATGTGACGATTTGACCCAAAATATAGTTTAAAAAAGGGTTTTTTGAATGAAAAAATGGAATCGCCACTTGGTATAGAGTTCAGGTGTACCAATTCACCTAAAAATGAATTTTAAAGGAAAAAAAGTAGAAAATCCTTTTTAAACGACTCCAAGTCTACAAAAATCAGAGAAAAAGATTCGGGAGTCACATTTGAAGAAAGGGAAGGTAAGAATAAGAATCCAAGGCACCATTTCGACCTAGCCAAGGCTAGTTGCGCGATTTAGTCAAAGATTTTCTTATTTTAACCTAAAGATTTATCACATTTGGATGTTCTATATGAATGCAAACCCTAGACCTAGGAGGGTATCAGGGGGTCAAAATATATCTTCAAATCTTATTTGGTACCAATCACATTAATTGTGACGCCCAATAAAGACTCTTCGAAGAAGTCACGAATAATACAAGTCATGAGACTCGAAAGAAAGGAAAAGTGAAGAATATAATAATATACAAATGCGTATGACCTAGAGGAATGCATCATAATGGGTGCGGGGACTTACACTTGTGACTTTCAATGTTCCCTTTAATAGAGGGAATACGAGCGTGCTAAGGCTAGAAAAAGCCAAACTCGTCCATATCTCATATCCAAGGGATTTTTCCTAGTCTAATCAAGCAAATGTACTAGCCTAGGTCTAATGCTTAGATGAAATGCAAGTCTAATGTCATGTTTCATACAAAGGGATAAGTAATATACATATAAGGAAAAATATGAAATAGGGGATATAAATAGAAGGGAATATGGGATAAAGGATGTACATAAAAAAGTGTCATGCAATATGGTAAAAACCCTAAAAGGTGGAAAACATGCATGAAATGTAGTGATTCACACAAACATGATCTAGCGTAGGAGGTCCTGTGAGGACTCGCAAATTTCTTATATTTTTCTCAAAAATGCCTTTTTTATTTAGAAATTATTATTTGTTAAAGCCCTATCACCCAATCACACCACAATAAGTTCAAATGAACCTAGAAAGTAGGGTTTTACTCTTTGTTTTCAAGATTGGAGCATATTAGGGTTATTGCGATTTTTCGCCGGATGAATTTTCGGTACGGAGCAAGGATCAAATTTGGTGGTTAAGAGTGACTTTTAAGTGAGAAATAATATGTGATTGGATGCAATAATATAAAGTTAGTAAATAGGAAATAAAAATCCTAGTACGGGTGATTTAAGGAAAAACGGCGTGATCCGACGTGTACCGTGTACTACCGATTGAACCACCACTTGACCACCACTTTCTTGCCATACAAGTTTATTACTAATGGAGCAAAATATCTCCTCTCTCATGAGGACCTCTTGACCGAAATTTGTGGCTAAAATACAAGGAAAGAAAGAGAAAAATTTTGTGGTGAGAATTGAGCCAAGTGTTGGCTAAACTTGTGGACACCATTAGTCCTAATCCTCTTGTCTTATTAACACCATATTAGCAGCCTTTCTTCCTCATTTCTGCATCTTCACAGCTGAGCAAGAGAGAGAGAAAAGGGAGAGCAAGAAACAACCATTTTCTTCTTGATTTACACCATCCAAGTGAGAAACAAAAATTCTAAACCGATTAAAGTGAGGGTTGTGAGTTGAGAAGCTTGAGGAACTAAGAAATTTCAAAGGGGGTGAAGTATATCTCTTCCAAGCCTTGTCTTTGAGGTAAAAATCTGATCATGACCCTTGTTCCTTTAAATTTTGGGTTTAAGATGTTATTTAGATCATGTTGTAGCTTGATTACAAGATAAGCAAGATGTTGTGATGATTCTTGGAGGTTTTCCCCTTTTTATATTATGAACTAGGGCTTGAGGACTTGCTGCTAACTTGATGTATGATGCATATATGTTGTATATAAGAGTAGATAAGGGGCTTTAGTGGAGTTGGAAACAAGAAAATGGAAGGATTGACTTGAGATTTCAAAAATTCCAGATTTCTGGAATTTTCCTTACCCTTTCTGTCCGGTTTTGTAGCACTATGTTAGAGGCCGAATTGGCCTTAGCACAAAACATGAAAGTTGTAGAGAATGGTATTTTATAGGTGCCTATAAAATTTCAGCTCAATCGGAGCAACGTAACTTGTGAAAAGACGAAAATACCCTTGCTGGTCTAGGTTACTTTCCAGAGTTCCGCGTGGACAGTTTAGTCTCTTTGGTTGTGTTTGTTCACTATAATCCGTTCAGTTTTAGCCAATTGTCAAAACATAAAAGTTTTAGTGCCCTGTCTTAACTTTCCAACGCCAACAAGAACGTCTTAACCGGACCTCGGTAGACTGAGATATGGTCATTTGAATGCAGTATGGTTGATTAGCCGAATAGTTGGAACCAGGTTATATGAATTGGGGAATTTGATTAGGTTACACTGAAAATTTGATTAAGTGCTCTTCATGAAAATTGTAGGCCTTTGTTTTAGCTTCGAATTGGTATAATTTGTACCTCAATCCGATAAGTGTAGCCTCGGATGTGTTCTTTCCACAACCACACGTCAAATCTGTCTTTTGTAACTTCATTTCCGCACTTGATATTAGCTTAATTCTTGTTCTTGTATTATTTTGAGCCTATGGAATGGCTATTGAACTGAAATTGTGTTATGGATAACTTTGGGTTGGATTGAGTAAAAGAATGAAGCCATAATGGCTGGAAATTAGGTAAATACAAAGGGCATGCTGCCCAAATTTACGCTCGAGGACTAGAAGATTATACTTATACTTTGTACTAGTAGTTATTCGGATTTTCTTTAGTTTACTTAAACTTTTGAGGGGTTTAACTGTAATATTTTCTCTTGGCTATTATTAGGGTTTCTTGGCGATTGAGAGTGTTATCCGAAAGGATACTTTGGACATTATTTTGCTTAAATAGGTGAGTGTTCCTTGTTTGTTATATTCCTTGACTTATTGGCTGGTTATTATTGATTGATAATGTGTTAAGTGCTTTCAATGATTTTCAATATGAGTTTTCTAGGCGAGTGTGTACTTTATCGCACTCGACCTAAATAAATGTGAAATTTTCAATGATTAAATGATTAAATGCTAGTTGCGCATGAATGTAAGCCGTTTGGCTGAATTGGGCCCTGCCCTTCGTTACCGATCGACTCGAGCCAGAAGCGGACTCGGTCGAGCGATATGGTGACCCTGGGTGAACGTTTGGTATACTCGAGTATTACCTTGTAGGTTGGAGGAGGTTGGTGGAGATTGAATGAAATGAACGAACGAACGAACGAGGGTTTTATTGATAAATGAAACGAATGCATTTTCAAACGAATGAAGGAATAAGGGGAATGACAGGAGAACGAACGAATGAACGAACGAATGAACGAACGAACATATGGCTCCCTGTGAGCCCGTATCCTTTTCATGAATGTGTTTATCGCTTTATTTGTACTTGTATCTCGAATTATTGGTTATATGCATTGAATGCATTAATTTTCTTGTTGCCTATGTGTTCGGAACCTCACTGAGCTTTTAGCTCACCCCTTTAGTTTTGTTTTCCTTAACAGGGGAAGGCGAGCAAGGACGAGAGCCGTATAGACTAGCTGGGCCTAGCTCTTGTTTTTTTTTTCTTTTGTAATGGTTCTCGCCCTAATGCTTGGCACGGGCTGGTTGTATGAGGAATGAGAACCCATGTATATTCGATGTTTGTACTTGAATGGTAAAAACTTTGAAGACTTTCGGGGTGTAGAAGTTTCTTATCTTTTACTTGAGCATCTATTGTCTATGGATATTTATAAATGATAAGAGTGAGTGAGTCCTGGCGAGAGCTGGGCAGGCGACCCACCGAACCCTCTGGTTCGCCTAAGGGGGATGTGGGGTCGTGACAGGTCCCTAAGGGTCTAGCGTTAGATTAGCCCATATCTACGAATTCCTACTAGCATTGGACTAGTGGAAAATCGAAATGAAGGGCCACAACTAGCGTTGGACTAGTGTGGTGACGTCACACATTCATTACAATCAAATAAATCATGTAAAGCCTAAATAAAGCAAATAGACACGTAAATCACATATATCACATAACACATAAGCATGGTGTCTAGATGCAAGACCCTAGAAAAGCGAGTAACACATAGCACATAAGCATGTAAAAACACACAATGCAAATAAAGCAAATAAAGCCCTAACTATTACATTCGGGGAACCCTACTACAGTCTAAAAGGGAAAATAAAATAAATAATAAAAAAGGAATACCTAACTATTACAAATTTGGCATTCAAGTGCCTTTCAAATGATAGATATACAAAGCTAAAGCCAATAAAGCAAATAAATAAATAAATGAAATAAATAAATAAACATCCAAGGGGCATGCAATTAAACATGTAAAGTTACATAGGGCACGTAGGGTCAAATAGAGTAAGAAATAAGGGATAGGGTGTACCTCCTTTGATTTGGAGCCCCAATGGAGTGAAATTACTTATTTACCCTCCAAAATAATAAAGGAGTCAAGGCATCACTTTAATGAACGAATAATCACATAAAAATGGAACTAAAGACAAAATTGAATCACTAAAAGTATTTAAATAAATTAAACAGCCCATATTTAACAAATAGGGACCCAATTTCTATGATTAAAACACAAAGCGCCAAGAATTCCACATAAAATCAAATTAACACCATAAATCTAGAAAAAAGTTATTAGACCCTTCAAATTCATCCTAAAATTCATGAAGAATCTGTTCACAAAACACATGAAAACATACCAAGGAAACAAATAACATGTTAAAGGGACAAAATTGATCAAATTTTCAAAGTTTTTGGGCCGTAGTAGCATTAGACAAAAGTTAAGGGGTTGGAGTGTAATTTCTAAAAGATTCTCATGCATGCACACGAAGAAGATTTCTGCAATTGAGACTCTCGGCAATGTCTTGGAGCTTTCTTTTCTTTTGCAACCGGCTTCATGCAATCTCCTTATTCAGATTAGATGCATTCATGCCAAACAACCCAAATAACGAAAAAACTGATTGATTTGTTAACTAAACAGAAAATACTAGATCTTGGAGCCAAAAGAAAGAAAAAAGACTACAGCATACACCCAGATAAGACTTGCAGCAAACTGATATTCATTTTCCAGCAAGCATCGAATCATGATTCAAATGTTTTAAAGACTCAAACATGCAAACTCAACACCAATCAATCACTGCCCCTTTCCACACCAAATTAACTATCAAATTATGATAGCCAAAGCTTGGTGAGCAGTCACGGAGAAGAAAACAGCAAAACAGATGCCGCAGCCTTTATATTCAAGATTACAATCCCAGCAGAGCAACGAAACCCAATATCCATCGGACTTCACAAACCCCTTTTCAAACATAAGATGCATACAAAGGAACTCTAGGATAAAAATAAAATTGACAAGTTCGAATACATTCACAGGTTTCTTGCTACCAAATGAACGATCTTCGGCCAGCTTTGGATTTGAGCCGAACCTCACACACATAGACACAAACGAGATTCATCAATTTTTGCTGCTTTGATTCAAAGTTTTCTATTAGACATTTCTTCAAACACCGAATGGGCATAAAAAACATCATCGATTCGTGGCTCAATTTATGCTATAACCAGCCCCAAAATTTGTCACAACGCACAAATTTCAGTCCAAACAATCACAAAAAGCATGTATGTTTCACAATCGTGTATAATCGACAAACACTGCAATGAACAAATTCACAAAACCAAATAACATGCTTTGAAAGATTCAAGAATCCATGCTTGGAAAGAAACTGACATTTTAAAAGAAAAAGATAACTTACAAAGCTCCTCCTCGGTGAAGATCCGCAGATGATGGTGACGGATATCTGATGAGGTGGTGGCAGCCCCTCCGTTTCTCGCCGCAGCTTGGCTCTAGTTTCTTGCCGCAGCTTTCTTTCCTCGCCGAAGTATCCTCCTTTCCTCTGTTTTTTTTTCGTTTCTTTTCCTCTGTTTTCTTGCTCTGTTCCTTAGCCGCGAACCCTCTCTCGGTTCCGTCCTCAGCCCTAACAAAACTCCTCCTCTTTTTGTTTGTTTCTCCTTTCTTTGCTCTGTGATGGAGCCCCCCTCGGCCCCTCTCTTTTCGTTCGATTCGTTTTTTGGTTTCTTGCTCCCCTCAACCGGGAGCCTCCTTCTCTGTTTTTCTTCTTTTTTTTTTGTTTCCCCTGGACGAAGCCCTCTTTTCATTTTTCTTTTGCTCTATTTTTGAGCCGAAATCTCTCTCGGCCTTTTTACTTAACCCAGCCGCCGACAGATGCCCCCTGTCTCTTGCTTGGCTTCCTTTTTCATAACCTAGCCGCAGCCTCTTCTCCCCTCCTCCGATTTTTCTCTTTTCCGTAACTCACCCCTCCTAGCCTTTTCAGACCCTAACCGCCACTTCCTTGGTCTCTCTCTCTTTTTCTCGGCTCTTTTCTTCTCAAACTCAGCCGTCAACTTTCGTTCCTCCGGTTCTTTTGCCTCTGCCCGAAATTCCTCCTCCAAATTCCAGATTTCAGCCGCGGCTTCCTTCTCGATTTTTCCTTGTTTCGCTGTCCACCTCATATTTTCCTCTTCCCCTTTCATTTCTCACTCAGCCGCCAGTTTCTTTTTCCTTTTTTTAGTTTCGTTTCTTGCCTCTCAACCCTAGCTCCCCTGTTTTTCTTTCCTTTTTCTTGCTCAAATACTCCGCCGCCACTGCCCTATCAGCTCTCTCTCCTTTTGCTCCGTCCTCCCTTGCATTTTTTCTTTTCCAAAACCTCCCTTGGCTTCTCTTTGTTTTTTTTTCTTTTTCAGACCCAGGCCCTCTCCAATTGCTTCCCCGATAGTTTTTCCTTTCTAATCTTTATCCTACCAGTGTCTAGACATCTTGCCACCTAGGTGATGTGTTGTTAAAAAACCAAAGGGACACTTGTCCCCATGCATGCACCCTCCATTTGTCACTTTTTTACTTTTCCCTTTTTCCCTTTTTTTTTCTTCTGAAACTTAGTATAAAAATGCTTTTAATCTTGAATAAAATAAAATAAGAGACCAAAAAATGAAAATAAAGTAAACGTAAAAATAAAAAAACCTAAAATTGAAACAAATAAAGCTAAAATCAAATTAATTAAACGAATAAAGTTTAAAATCAAAAATTTGGTGTCTACAGTTTGCTCCTCTTTGTCTGAGTTTCGAAGAAACTTGAGACAAAGACGTAGACACCAAATACTCACCTGTGTCATTCGACCGCAAAACTGTTCGAGCGACTGACGCTCTTGAAATGAGGACTGACTCTTTTAACGAAAAAATTTTGAAATGGGACTGACTCAAACGAGAAATTTAAAACGGGACTGACCCGAACTAGAAATTTAAAATGGGACTAACCCGAACCGGAAAATTAAAACGAGATTGGCCCGAGCAAGAAATTTAAAATCATGGGACTGACCTGAACAAAATTTAAATCATGGGACTGACCCGAACAAACTTTTAAATCATGGGACTGACCCGAACAAAAAATGAGGTGCTCACTAGTGGGACTAACCCATGTTTAGTGGCAAAGAAAATGAAATGCTCACTAGTGAGACTGACCCAATGGCTAGTGGCAGTGTAAATGAAAGGCTCACTGGTGGGACTGACCCATGTTCAGTGGCGATGAAAATAAAATGCACACTAGTGGGACTGACCCAACGGCTAGTGGCAATGCAAATGAAATGCTAGTATGTATGAAGAAATTGTATAAGACTTGGTTGGAAAAATTATCCAAAGATTTGCCCCAGTGTGATGAATCGGTCAGTGGGATTAAACCTGAACCTGTCTTGAGAATCGGAAATAGAAAGGCACGTTAGTGGGATAAACCCAATGTTAACGGAGATAGATTAAAAATAACACACACGTTAGTGAGATAAACTCGATGCTAACGGTGGTAGAATAAAAGCACACGCGTTAGTGAGATAGACTCGATGCTAACGGTGGTATAATAAAACGTATACGTTAGTGAGATAGACTCGATGCTAACGGTAGTGGAATAAAAACACACGCGTTAGTGAGATAGACTCGATGCTAACGGTGATGGAATAAAAAACACACACGTTAGTGAGATAGACTTGATGCTAACGGTGGTAAAATAAAAAACGCACACGTTAGTGAGATAGACTCGATGCTAACGGTGGTGGAATAAAAATGCACGCGTTAGTGAGATAGACTCGATGCTAACGGTGCTATAATAAAAATGCACACGTTAGTGAGATAGGTTCGATGCTAACGGTGGTATAATAAAAACGCACACGTTAGTGAGATAGACTCGATGCTAACGGTGGTTGAAGTCAGTGAATTAAATGTGGTTGTCAAGAAAAGAGGTAGAAGGGTGCGCGGCGGACGCTGAGACTTGCCAACAAGAAATGAAAATTGGATTTTCGAGAAATAAGAAATTGGATTTGATTTTTTTGAGTTTTCTGATTTTTCTGACTCTTTTTTTTTCCGAGAGAATCTTTTCCAAAATAATTTGCCCTAGTGTCGGGTCCATTTTTCCTCTTTCTTCTTGCTTCTCTTTGCAGTATCGGCCTTCCGCCTCACTGGATGTTTCTTCATTATTTTCAGCGACGAATACCTGCACGGGGGTTTATCCAAATACAACATGCACTTAAATTTCTTATTTTAAAATTAATGCAACTATTACTCATGAAAAGAGCAGCATGATCCTCAAATGTATTACAAAAAATTTTGCCCCAGTGTGGGCTTATTTTGTGAAATCTCACAAACAAAAAATTGCCCCAGTGTGGTCCATTTAATTGCAAAAATTTGTTTGGATGACTCTCCATTTATTTGAACAAAGTAAGAAACTATGCTTCCTAACAGAAAATTTCATGATGAATTTCTCAAAATAATTCCAAATTACAAGTGATTCCTTCCTCACTTTAGCATTGATGCTTAGGGTAACGGATCACCACTTCTTGTTAACTCTTCTTTCAGGACCAATCAAGTGGGTGTTATTTTTCTGATTTTGAGGAAGCTAAGGAAAATTGGAGGTTAGGATCTGTCTTATTCTTGTACCCAATGGTATGTAATCCATTCAATATCACATCTTAGTGAAAGCAAAAAGTTTGTCACCCCTATTTCTTAAGAAAATTTAGTCAACATATAAACTTTTTAAGCTGATCATGTGAAAACAGGTTATGGTCTTATGATCTTGAATGATTGAGGGATTCCTCAGAAGCATAATCCTCATTTCAAGTTGTCACGAAGGATAAGTCAACAATGGGCTTTATGAGCTTGTAATGCGGCTTGAAGACGATAGTTTAAAGAAATAAGATTTTCAAGGACATTGCACTGACGATCGTATTTTCTCCCAAAATTGCCCCTATTTTGAACTCGAAGATCCTGAACTTTGTTTGATCACTCGACTTCACCATCGAATCTTTTATATTTCATTTATTTTCTTGCTTTGCTTTTGCTTCTTTTTTTCCTTTTGCTCGACCTGGTGGGTTTTCACATGGTGAGTAGCGTCAACTCCCATACCCAAACAATTCAGAAATACAGCTAAAATTTTCCGGCATCAGAAATTTTCTTGACAGGGCCATTGCAAAGAACAGAAGTCAGGACTTTCGGCTTTTGTAATGGGGTCAGGTGGGGTGCTTAGAAAAGTGAAGGCTTGAAAGCGGATTTCAAAAATGGTTTGAAGAATCCAAGATTGCATTGTTGCCAACCCTATTTTAGGGCTAAATCGAAATTTGCCCCAGTTTATGCTCAATTGAGGCTCATTTCTCTTTCATTTTCTTTCTTCTTTTGATTTTTCGGCCTTCTGCCATTCTTTTAAATTTTCACAAAATTTGCCCCAGTTTACTTTTGAACTGAGGTTCTCTTTTCTTCTTTTGTCTTTTGATTTTGTTGCATTATCACTTTTTCACTTCTTGAAACTTTTTCCTTTTCAACTCAAACTTGCCCCAGTGTGGGTTTGCGATTTTCAGGGATTGCCAAATGAAGTATTTTATTCTGAAGGTTCAAAAGGGATAACTAGGGATAGAATGCTTGATTGGAAAAGAAGAGGGCCTGACTTTTATTCCGTTCCTTACAATAACTCTGAAAGGAAACTTTCATTAATGCGAAATTTCTTGCATGTATCTGAATTAATTAATTGAGGATGACCCTTGTTCATCCATATCTATGAAACATAGGCGATCCGCATGGAAAAACCCTTCCTTCTTCTTTTCTCTTTCTCTCCTTTCTCATTTTTCAAAATTGAAACCCAGGGAGAATCAAATTTCCCCAATTTGCGGTTTCCTTTTCTTCTCTTTTCTTTCTTTTTTTTTTAGCATTTTTTTTAGCATTTTTGCAAAATTTCCCAATTTCCTTCCCCAATGTGGGGTGCGATCATAAGTTCATTGAAAAGAACCACTGATTTTAGCTCAAATGAGGATGCAAGGGGTAAAACAGTGTTTAGGTTGGAGAAATGATGGCCAAAGCATCATTCTTACGCTTCATGACAACCAAAGTAACGAATTGCTCATTGAAAATTCATTTCCTTTTGATATTTGAAAATTTTCCAATGTAGGGTAGTGATCATTAAGGCTCTTATTTGAAACGAAATTATTCTTTCAAAGGTTCAAATGGGAGAGCAAATGATAAAATCTGTATGGGTAGAGAAACGAACGCTCGAAGTATCATTCCAAATTTCCAAAATAAACAAGGATAATGCACATTTTTGCTTTCACTTGGATGTGAATTGAATATGATTAGACACAATGGACATTTTTCAAGCAACAATTTGTAATTTATCAATCAATGTGACTGATTTTATTTTGGGGTGCTTTTGTGAAGGAGAAAAGGTATCTCATTGGGACTTTTGAGTGGCCGCTCACCCTTTTTTTTAAACTTTTTAACTCCGAGCACTCTTATTGTATAGCTCGGATCACCAATTGAGTGTACGTAAGGATTTTAGGAAGCATACACTCGTGAAATTTCAGGCTGGAGGTTGAGGAAATCTCAATTTAGTCTTATTTTCTTAAAATTCATCATGAAATCTCCGATGAGCAAAAGAATGAAATGTACATGAATACAATAATTATCCAAAAACTTTATTGCTGAAAAAGTTTAAAACAAAATTTCTCGTTCAATTATAATACAAATGAGAAGAGAAAAACTTCTAAAGAGCTCCACATATATACACTTTTTGTCTCCTTTTCTTTTGGAACAAACATGTATTAACAAACAAAACTTTCTTTGACTAACAATTATGAAGTCTCTTAGACGCTTTAGCCTAACGCTTCCAAATAGATCCTTCATGCTTTACACTGTACGATCTGCCCAAGAATCAAGTAATACTTTTCAAACTTTATCGGATCAAAATTGTTATCAGATATAGAAAAATATTTCCACCTTATTGAAACATTTTTATGAATGCATGGGAAGGGGGAAAAACAAAAGAAAAAACACCCTGAGTTCGTAAGCAAGACTATAAAATCGGTATGCATGTCCTATGGGGGAGCCCTTTTTATGCCAAGGGTAGGCCTAGCATGAAAATGCAATCCTCTAGGGTAGGCACCATACAATACCTGATGAATCCGATCAACTGATTGAGTGAAAAATAATATGAAAAAGTTTGATCAATTGGAATAAGAAGAGACATTTGTCCTAAAAATGAGGACACAGTCCGAATGGATTGACTGCTTTGATCAACTCATAAAATGATGTGTAAAAGGGGTTGCAACGTCTCGATTACTTTTATTCAGTGAACCTTAGACTCAAACCCTAAAGGAGGAAAAAAACGGGTCAAATGGATTGGATAAAATTGATGATTTATTAAAAAACGACCGAATTGTCCTAAAAATAGGTAAGCTGGTCAAATGAATTGAATGAAATTTGATTATTTATTCAAAAATCGACCAGATCACCCTAAAAAGGGTAAATTGGTCAAATGAATTGAATGAAATTAATAATTTATTCAAAAATCGACCAAATCACCCAAAAAGGGTAAATTAGTCAAATGAATTGATTGAAATTGATGATTTATTCAAAAATTGACCAAATCACTCTAAAAATGATAAATTGGTCAAATGAATTGAATGAAATTAATAGTTTATTCAAAAATCGACCATAACACCCAAAAAAGGTACATTGCTCAAATGGATTGAATAAAATTGATGGTTTATTCAAAAATGGGTTGAATTGTCCACCCATTGGTAATTTTCAAAAATTCATTGCGATGCATTAGTCTATGAGCCTCCTAAAATCAAAATTTGGCCTCAATACATTTATCGTCTCAAGAATGAGGAATCATTTGTGAATTTCTTCAAGTCAATGTCCTTTAAGCAAGGAATTTTTACCAACTATGTTAAAAATGGCCAAAAGATGATTGTTAGATGCTCATATTCCAATGCGCAAAGATTGCTTTGCCGTCTTCGAAAAGATCGGGTCCTACCTTACCTCGTGCACTACCCCTTCAGATAATACAAAAAATATAAACGTGCACGTCTCATTGGATTATATATCCGAGACACAGGGCGGTTTAATCCTAGCACGGGATCCCCTAAATGGCATTCCCTTCTAGGGTTTATGCATGATGCCATTTATTAAAGCAATAAAACATGCAATTTAAATGGAAACGTGACCTAAGGAGCCCTTTATATGCCAGGATAGGCCTAAAATGATATGCCATTAATTTACGAATGAAATATACCAAAATTTCTAAACGTGCAATAGCCTATCTATAAGGGTAGGTCCTAAAAGAGGATCATGCCAGACCTCTTATTTCCTAATGTTTGTGAATGCAAAAGACAAGAGACAAGGAAACGTTAGTTCAACACATAATCACATAACACATTGCACAATTAGATGATATAAAAAGCAACAAAAATAAATAAGGAAAGAGGGGTAGGATCCCTCCCCTCATGCCTAGTGTCCTTAATAGGGTAAGGTCGACTCTACCCTAGGCAATTCTAATATGGATGCATCTAGACTCAATAAGGCTTCGGCTCCCAAGCCTTCAGACCTAAAGGCAAAGGGTCATCACTCCCAAGGCCTTCGATCGGTGGCTCGAGTGATCCCTTAGGTAGCGCTATGGGCGCAGAGCACACCATCCGCCTACCCAAGGCAATCGATCATAATCCTACAAGGAGGTGTGGGAAACGCCCACGAAAAAGAGAAAAATAGGGTGACTAAAACTACGTATGCACGTATGAAGTGCTTCGTTTGGAGGGGAGGGATTGAGAACCAACGCGAGGCTCTAGGGTAAAATTTCCCCCACCCAAATGCAATGCAAAACGCGGAATCACATAAATAAACCATCCATCCATCCAAACAATCGTACGCAAATGTGTGAGGTAGTGAGTTGATACGCGCAAAATGCAAAAATCCTAAAAAGGAAAAATGCAACCCTAAATATCCAAATGTGATATATACAAAGGTTAAAAGAAAAAAAAGATTGACTAAATCAAATTTGCTCGGACTCTCAAATTCCCCAGTGGAGTCGCCAACTGTCGCGCCCCCTTTTTAAAATAAAGAAAAATAAAAACGAGTTTAGAAAAAATGACTTTTGATTCAATTTTTGATTGGAAAATGAATTTTTGATTATGGAAAAGCATGGGTCTAAATGGGGCTTGAAAATACGATGATTTGACCCAAAATATAGTTTAAAAAAGGGTTTTTTGAATGAAAAAATGGAATCGCCACTTGGTATAGAGTTCAGGTGTACCAAGTCACCTAAAAATGAATTTTAAAGGAAAAAAAGTAGAAAACCTTTTTTAAACGGCTCCAAGTCTATAAAAATTAGAGAAAATGATTCGGGAGTCACATTTGATGAAAGGGAAGGCAAGAATAAGAATCCAAGGCACCCTTTCAACCTAGCCAAGGCTAGTTGCACGATTTAGTCAAAGATTTTCTTATTTTAACCTAAAGATTTATCACATTTGGATGTTCTATATGAATGCAAACCCTAAACTTAGGAGGGTATCGGGGGGTCAAAATGTATCTTCAAATCTTATTTGGTACCAATCACATAATTGTGACGTCCAATAAAGACTCTTCGAAGAAATCACGAATAATACAAGTTATGAGACTCGAAAGAAAGGAAAAGTGAAGAATATAATAATATACAAATGCGTATGACCTAGAGGAATGCATCATAATGGGTGCTGGGACTTACACTTGTGGCTTTCAATGTTCCCTTTAATAGAGGGAATACGAGCATGCTAAGGCTAGAAAAAGCCAAATTCGTCCATATCTCATATCCAAGGGATTTTTCCTAGTCTAATCAAGCAAATGTACTAGCCTAGGTCTAATGCTTAGATGAAATGCAAGTCTAATGTCATGTTTCATACAAAGGGGTAAGTAATATACATATAAGGAAAAATATGAAATAGAAGGGAATATGGGATAAAGGATGTACATAAGAAAGTGTCATGCAATATGGTAAAAACCCTAAAAGGTGAAAAACATGCATTAAATGTAGTGATTCACACAAACATGATCTAGCATAGGAGGTCTCTAAGGGTCTAGCGTTGGACTAGCCCATATCTATGAATTTCTACTAGCATTGGACTAGTGGAAAATCGAAATGAAGGGCCACAACTAGCATTGGACTAGTGTGGTGACGTCACACATTCATTACAATCAAATAAATCATGTAAAGCCTAAATAAAGCAAATAGACACGTAAATCACATATATCACATAACACATAAGCATGGTGTCTAGATGCAAGACCCTAGGAAAGCGAGTAACACATAACACATAAGCATGCAAAGCCACACAATGCAAATAAAGCAAATAAAACCCTAACTATTACATTCGGGGAACCCTACTACAATCTAAAAGGGAAAATAAAATAAATAATAAAAAAGGAATACCTAACTATTACAAATTTGGCATCGATCTTAAATTTTATTTCCCTCTCTAGAAGCATTGACTTCAATTCGTCAGGAAAGACATCAGGGAATTCTTTCACTACTAACACATCTTCCAATTCCACCTTATCTCCTGAAGTATTAATTAAAAAGGCTAAGTAGCCTTGCGCGCCCCTTTACTCAACAACTTTCTGACTCGGATTTCTGAAACGAGCGCGAATGAGGCTAACCTACCTTTCACATCCAGTCTTAGAGTTGCCTCTCCGGATATAGAGAACTCCACTACCTTAGTCTTACAGTTCAATTGAGCATTATAACGGGCCAGCCAATCCATGCCTATAATCACGTCATACCCCTTAAAGTCTAAACTTATCAAGTCCCCTACCAACTTTCGTTCTCCCACCCAAATCTCACAATTTTTATAAACCATATTAGTAACTAAGCTTTGATCCTCAGTAGGTGTTTTTACTTCTAAGTCGTAAGGCAACTTAACAGGATTCACAGCAATACCACACTTAAAGGCAGGATTCACGAAAGAATAGGTTGCTCCAGGATCAATCAAAAGTTTAGCTAAGCGGTGGAATACAGGAATCGTACCTTCTACTACTTCTGAGGATTCCGAAATTCACTGGTGGTCCAAAGCAAAAACCCTAGCAGAGGTTTTAGGTCGACTTACATTGGTGGTAGGTTGCTTAGGGTTTGACTTCTCCGGCTAGGTACCCCCGTTCTCGTCACGGTTTTTAACAGGGCAAGTGGCAATCTGATATTCGGAACTTCCACAAACGAGGAACTTCCTCATTTTTCCAGCAATTGTTCTCAGTGTGATTTGGCTTACCACAATATCCACAGCTTGCACGAGTAGTGGGTGTAGGAACTCCTTGGGAGGTAACCCTCTGTTGTCCTTGTCCTCTTCCACTTTGAGTTCCTCTAAAGGAACCTCCTTTTTTTGGTGTCCCCGCAGTTCGGGCTCCACTCGCACCTCTTCCAAACTTAGGAGATGGCATATTCTGATCACCTCGCCCAGGAGTACTACCAGATGCACCACGCTTCTTAGTTTGATAGGTCCGAATTTGAAATCGGGCCTGTTCCACTCGTTGAGCCTTTTCGAGAGCATCCTTGAAAGTATCAATTTGCGTGGCAACTAAATCCTTTTGAATTTCCACATTCAAGCCTTGTATGAACCGCCTTATGCACTTTTGTTCACTAACTACCAATTCCGGAGCAAACTTGGAAAGTCGGGTGAACTCGGTCTCATATTCCGCCACACTTGAAGTGTCTTGGCGCAGTTTAACAAACTCATTCTCCCTTTTCTCCTGAATCAAGGGTGGAAGAAATTTCTCATTGAACTCCTTAGTGAAGTTTAACCAAATACGTGGGGTTTGCTCCCTTTCCTACTTGGCCCTTACTACGTACCACCAGGAACGGGCTGCGCCTTCCAGCTGGAAAATGGAGAAGGTAACCTGTCTCTCTTCAGTGTAATGCAACGCGGTGAATATATCCTCCATTCGCTCGAACCAATTTTCAGCAATTTCGAGTTCAGGTTCTCCTTGAAATTTTGGAGGAGCAAACTTTTGAAACCACTCCAGGACCCTATCCTCACCTATTTCAAGGTCTTTTTGATGGTTACCAGGTACTTGTCCCTGCTAGTCAACTAAGCGGGCCAGTAAATCAGTCATTCGGTTGATAGCCGTAACTACCTGGTCCCCTCCTTCCACTCTGTGTCCTTGGTTTTGATTTGCTACCGACCCTTGTTCCTCCCTTTGGTCTTCAATCTGCCTAGATCCATGTCCACGGCCCCGACCACGTCGTCTAGTCTCCATTATTACTCACTGGCCTAGGGCCCACGTATAATAACTAACAGGGTAAGCAAATAGGGGTATACAATATATGCTTACTCATATTTAAAAGTCACATAAGAAATAGAATCAGAGTCACGATAAGTGAGTGAAATTACAAAGTAGTTGAAGGCCAATGTCGAAATAAAGTCAAATTCAACAGTCAACAGTCAAAAGTCAAAAGTCAAAGCCAAAAGTCAATGGGCAAAAGTCAAAATCCAAGTCAACAGTCAAACACCGTACATAAGGCTCTTAACGGTCATTATAAGATAACAGGACCAAAAGTAGCAAGTACAAGTCTCAAGAGTACAGATATAGTAGTACAATCATATCAAACAAAGACCTAGCACAAGTGTCAAAAGAAAACTGTACAACCACCGAGCCACAACCTCCCCTATCCTTTCTATGTGCAATAGTCAAAATCATCCAAGGTAGTAGCCCAGGAATAGAGGCTTAATCCGTCGTAGGACTAGTTGACCCCCCAGACTGGGTGGGTTCGTCTCCAACCTCGCCCCCTATGTAAGAAGCCTCGTCACTAGCCTCTCCTAGAAGATCATCACAAACATTCAGAATGGACTCCGCTCTAGTCCTCAACTTCTTAGCCCTGGTAATCATGTGCTCCTAAATTTCCCCTAGCTGTGCTCACAGATCATCAATCCTCTCCTGGCCCTCGTTCATATCGTACTCGAGTTTCTTAATCTGCTCGGCTTGCATTTCATTAGCTTCCTTTAGTCGTTTCACTTCAATTTCAAGCCTATCATTATACTTAGCTAACTGTTCTCTTTGCTCTTCCACGGCCAAAACAACCGTATTGGGATAAGTATAAGTATGGCGGCACTCGCAACGCCGATGGCGGTTGGCCGGACTCCAACGTACAGTGGCCCCTCTTGGCCGGATCCGATACTTAATCATCGGGAGTACTCCACGGGGCTGCTCACCAACTGGACTATCACTAGGGCCACTATGTCCATCCATCCTACACAAAAGTGTAAATAAGCTTAAGTACTATTAATGGAAATAATCTGATATAATCCTCAAATCGGAAATTTCTAACTTGCCCAGGCCAATTCAAACCTAGGCTCTGATACCAACTGTGACGGCCCCACCTCTCCCTAGGGCAAACCCTAGGGTATCAGCGAGCTACCTGCCCAACTCTCACCAGGACTCAGTCGTTCAAAGAACTAATACCATCAATGAAACGGATAGAACATCTTCCAAAACAGGGAATTAAAACCCTAATTAAAACATAATCACTATTTCAACGCTCCAGCTTAGTATATGTATCATCACATGTCAACTTACCACTCCACACTCAAAATTACATAGCATAAGTCATACTTAAAAATTTAAGCTTACAAATTTGCTTAAACAAAAGTTACAACTTCAAAACGCAAGTAGGAGCAAAACAAAGCTAGAAAGCGCTTGATCAAGTTCTTTTCCAGTCTGTTAAGGGGGGAAAAAAAAGGAATGGGGTGAGCTAAACCCCAATGAGGTTCCAAGTAACAACAAGTAAACACATAGTCACATAAGGTCACAAATAACCAAGTAAGCATCGTACAGTAGAATAACAATTAGTCACAGTTCAATTCAAGGATACAGGTGGCTTTCAAAAGCCAAAGATCCACTTGAGCTTGATTATAATTGCCTCCTGTTGACACTCCATCAACACTTTCACCAGTCTCCGTCTACCAATCAACCCCCTACCAGGCCCGCACTCCATAACAGTAGTTTGGTTATACTCGAGTATATCGATTTCCAGTGTACAGTAAACAGTCCTCAAGGTTTATCAGCCTTCTCGACCAAGCCCTTGCTAGCTCGATACGACCAACACACCTATGAGGTTGGGCACCCAAACAGTAACAGTAGTTGATGGGATATCACCCAAACAACTCAATCATAGGCATTCATAGAGATATCACATCTCATAATAACAATATATATAACTTCAGTGAAAACAAGAGAGATCGAGTGCGGTAAAGTACACACTCGCCTCCATTTTATCAAAACAGTGTTTCACTCCAACAGTTATCAATCAAGTATTTCAGATATTTCACATAACAGGTAGCAAGTAGTGGAACACTCACCTGTCAAGCAAAAGTAGCAATCGATGTCAAGTGTCTCAGTTACGATCACCTTCGTTTCCCAAACCTAGGTCAACGAGTGAAATCATTAACAATTGGATTTGTTTCTTACTAAAGTATAGGTTCATTAAGAAACCGAGTGAGTAGTCTAGGCTACTTAATTCGGCATGCAATAAGATCCATAACATGGTGAAAGTTCATGAGAAAATAAGTTTAGTGTGTACATGAAAGCTCGGCAAAAGAAATGTTTCATTTAGACTTGAAGGTTCCTTATTCGGATTAAATGGTCTTGCCCGGCAGTCTCGGGAAAACGGTTATAATTCACTGTAGAAAGGTCAGAATTAGGTTCCGTCAGTGCTGTTAGAAACTAGGTTCATAGGGATATATTTGTGTAGAAGAAACTATTTCTAAAATCCAAATGTAAGTGGTTCAAAATTAAGCAACCAAATGAATTTTCTGGACAGTCTCGGATGAACAGTAACAACCGGGCAGCCAACTTACAAGACTCGCCACGAATCGCTCGGGACGAACCAGAAAATGAGCTTAGCACCATATTAAAGCTCTAAGAGTCTACTTTCAAATTCCACAAACAGCACTCAATTCCGATCATTGAGTAGAACGTTATGACCTTCACAAGATCACTGGTCAGAAAATTCCTGGACCTAATCCAGTTTTGCCTCTTTGCTCATAACTCAAGACTTATCCAACCAAATTGGCTAATTTTTTGTAGACAACCTCCACACACATAACCCAACATATATCCCTCACACTTGTAGCCAAAATAAGCACGAAATTATCAAAGCAAAACAGGGCAGTAAGCCCTTGAAATTTTCGGACAGCTCCTCCCCAACTTTTCTAACTTTCAACCTTTCATGACTTGTGCTTCAATCACATACCAAGTATTAGATCTACTAAAAAGTGGATCAAAAACATGTTAATACCTCATACACACACATGAACAAGGGCTAGGCATTTCATCAAACACATGGTGTGCATACTAACAAGCTTTACCGCTACTTGATTGATTCATGGGACTAACCCCAAATACCAACCACAAACTTGCAATTCATCATTAAGGCTTAAAGTGGATGATATAACATCGTAAAACCCTAATTTAAAGATTACTTACCTCACTTACAAGTTGCCCAAGTCACCAATCAATCCACCACAATGGAAATTTTAAACTTGGAATAACCTCAAGGATTGAAGAAAGTTGTCTCACAACTCTAGATCTTTCTCCTTTGAATTTTTGTTCTTGATTTACTAGGGTTAAAAGCAAGTGTATGGAGCTCTCTCTCTCTCTCTCTCTCTCTCTCTCTTTTGCTAAGGGGTTCGGCCATCTAAGGGAAGAAAAGAGCCATGTTTAGTTTTTATTTTATCTTCTAATCCTTAGTCAAACAAACCCATGGCTAGGGTTTTGCCACATAGCTCCATTATTGTCCTAACCTTTCTTAATCTTTGACTAATGCCATTCCTACCTTTCCAAATGCACCAGTAATTATTCAAAACCTCTAATCTCTCACATAAAGTCTCTACCGCTAATAAAAGAACACTTGAACAATTACAAGTGGTGAATTATTTACAACCTTGCTCAAGGAAATATTTTACTTCAAGTAAAATAAATTGAAATGAAATACATGGAAATTATTATAACACATAGAAAATAGTTTGTAAGGGCATATATTAAATAGTCTAAATCTTAGAATAGGGCATATAAATGAGGAAAATTACGGTTTAAAGGGAGGGTTCTAACAATCTACCTCTTAATTGATGTTATTGAGTTAGTAATTGGTGGGTTTGATGGTAGAGCACTTGTTAGATATGAATTTCTAGAGTAAAGGTGCAAACGCCAGAAATTGGAAACCAATCTGCCCTGTTCTGGCCGGTTCAGGTTGACCATGAGGGAGGTCAAATTAGGCTTAGCACAAAACATGAAAGTTGTAGGGAATGATGTTTTATAGCTGTCTGTAAAATTTCAGCTCAATCCAAGTACTGTAGCATGTGAAAAGATAAAAATACCCCTGACTGCCATAGGTAGAGCTCTGTGGCCAGTTTTGACATTTCACCAATCTGACCGCATCTGTTTACCCTGATCCGTACTAAATTAGCATTTGATGAAAACATAGAAGTTGTAGTGCTATGTCTCAGCGTTCCAACGGCCCTTAAAACGCCTTAATCGGACTTCGGTATCCTGAGTTATTGTCGGTTACGTATAGTGCGGTTAACTAGCCCGAATGTGAGATTCTAGTTCTGTAATTTGAACTTTTGACCTGGATACACTATGAACTGGACTGAGTGGTCTTCATCAAAGTTGTAGGCCTTTGTCTTAAATTTGAAATGGTATAAATTGAACCCCAATCCAATCAGTATAGCTTCAGTTGTGTCCGATATGCTAAGCGACGTCAAATCTGTCTTTTGTTGTATGACTTAAACTTCATTTCCGGACATTTTCCTAACTTGATTTTGTACTTGTACGACATTGAGCCTATTGAATGGCTATTTGTGAGAACCCGTAACTTTTCCATTTTCTAGGTTTTATTATCCTTAATGGCATGTTTTCTGCATTTTTTTTATTAGGAAAATTTCTAGATAATTTTTGTGAGTAAATAGGATTTTTAGATGATTTTTCTAGTATCAAATAGTTTTTGAGAAATTAAGAGCGTATACCGGACGTGGGACCCGCTAGTGAGGAAAGTTCGAAAAAATTCGGCCAACTAGGTTAAGTTTTGGATACTGGAATTAATTTACCGGGTGTTAAGAGATAATTAGAGGGTGCTATTTGGATTGGTGTGAGAGGAAACAAAAAGATAGGGATGCATTAAATAAAGTGACAAGTGTCACTTAGTGATTGGATGGACTTGAAGACCACTATTCACTTTTTTCCATTTGACCAAATAAAACACAAAAATTACCAAAATTTCACCATTTTCTTCTTCTCTAGTGGCCGGCCCTCTCTCTCAAGAAAGAAAGAAAGAAAGCTCTCCAAGTTTGCTTCAATCTTGCTCCAATCTACCAAATCAACCATTTACTCTTGTTTTTGTTCCATAGAAACCCTTAAGGGAGTGTTTGTGAATTGTTTTGTGGAGTTATTTGGAAAGCTAAGAGGACTAGTTGCTCTCTCTCTAGTGTTGCTAAGGTAAGTTGAGAAGGACCCCTCTCCTCCCTCTAATGATGCTTAATTCATGATTAGTGGTGGTATAAGATGCAATTTTATGGATAATATCTTGATTTTTGGTTGGATTGGTGAAGTTTTATAATTATTGGGGATTTTTCTGTTTTCATATGAATATGATTATGTGGTCATGTATGATGATTGGAAATGGTGTTTAATGAATCTAGAAGGTGGAAAAAGTGGTTAATTGCAAGAAATTTCTGTTTTGGAAGGAAAATTGGAAAACTAGGGTTCATGTTCCTACATTCTGCCCGGTTTTGTAGCTCATAGTTAGAGGCCGAATTGACCTTAGGTTAAAACATGAAAGTTGTAGGAAATGATATTTTAGAGGTTCGTACAAAATTTCAGGTCAATCGGAGCAGCATAGCCTGTGAAAAGACCAAATTACCCTTGCTGCCCTGGTTTTACCCGAATTTGATAGTTGCGTCTGTAATTGGTTCATTTGGCTGGGAATGCTTCCAAATTGGTTGTTGAGGTCTTCTAATGAAATGTAGCCTTGTATCTTAGCTTTCGGATGGCTTTGGAATTTCTGGATTTGGACTTAGGTAGGCTGACTTATGATGTTTGAACCAGAATGCGTTCTGTGAATCTGTTTTTGCGGTCCCGGTGTAGTCTATTACATTTTTGACCTGGTTACACTTGGAACTGGGCTTAGTGACCTTCTGTAATATTGTAGCCCTATCTCTTAGCTTTGAAATAGTGTATCTTTCACCTCCATCCGATAATCGTAGTGCCTTTGGTGCCAAAACCGCAAAATGATGTCAAAAACTGTTTTTTTTTTGTTGACACTTAACTCCATTTCCGGATTTTCTGGTTTCCTCTAATGCTTATGTATGCTTTTGGTGGTATTTAAAATTGGTTTATGAATTGTAATTGAGTCTTATTGTGCTTATTTGAATATTTTAGGGCTTGACTTTCATTTCCGGACTTTTCCCTAGCTTGAATTGTACTTGTACTACTTGGAGCTTACTAAACGGCTATTGAATGAACTTATGTTGTGTGTGACTTTGGGACTGGTTGAGGAAAATAATGAAGCCATGACGGCTGGAAAAATAAGCAAATTTAGAGGAAATGCTGTCCAATTTTCTAGGCCGTTTGTTTCCTTTAAGTTTGACTTGCCTTTTGGTAAAAATGAAAGGCTGTTGGGTTGTTTGAGCCTAGGTCTTCATGTTATCTTTTCGTTTTCAAAAATCATGTTTTGCACCCTTGCATTAGTAATTATTTGGCGAGGCCTACGACTGGTTGTCGAGCTTCACATGTGCATTCTGTATACTCGATTTTGAAAGTGGAACCTTCAATTGTTTTACTTTGATTATTTTAGGGTTTCTTGGTGATTAAAACTCTCTTTTGGGCAAAAAACTTTTGAGGTATCTGTACTGACACCGGTGAGTGTTCCACTACCTGCTACCTGTTATGTGAAATATCTGAATATCTGAAATACTTGATTTATGATTGTTGGAGCCAAATACTGTTTTGATAAAATAGAGGCGAGTGTGTACTTTATCACACTCGTTCTCTTATCTGTTCATATGCCAATTTTGAGTGCGTCTCTAAATCTGCTATCTGTATCTGTATCTGTTCTGACGTCGTTTGGAAGTTTGTATCCAACGACCTTTCTGTGACATCTGAGCTCAACCCCTGTGGCTAGTTACTCGAGTCGGGCCGGCAAGGGCCTGGTCGATTAGATAACGAACCACGGTAGTCTGTTTTGGGATCTTTGGGTATTGAGACCCTTGATTCCGGTATACTCGAGTATTACCAATTCTGATCTGATTGGATTTCGGGCCCGGTGGAGGTATGTGAGGTGGAAGGAATCGAAGAAAGTGGAGTCTACGGTATTGGTTACTTCTGTAACGTTGACGGAGTGTCAACTGTTATTTCGATCAAGTTTCGGTGAAGCAAATGGGAATTTGGCTCCTGAGAGCCACCCGTATCCTTTCTGTCTATGGTGTTTGTTCACTTCTTTATTTGATGCACCTATGTGATTAATTGAATATGAAGTTTCATGTTTCTTATTTGCTATTATTTTGGGACCTCATTGAGCATAAGCTCACCCCTTCCCATTATCTTTGTTTTTCTTACAGGGAACCACTTTTGGGGCTAAGATGTTTTGACGCACAAGTCGAGCTAGTTTTATTATATTTTTGTAAAGCTCCTCGATAGTTGGAAAACCCTAAATGTATTTTGATCTAATTATCTTCTTTTATTCCGTAAATTACCAACGCATGTGTATAAAACTATTTACCCTATTCATGTATCCTATTTGGATTGGAAATGTTTTCCTGAGTCATATGACCATATCTGTACTCGTTGGGCTCCTGGCGGGGTGGTGATGTGGAAATCACTATTCATTTTTGTTGTTGATTTTTGTTTTGCTATTTGGCGACTTTGAATCGTATGAGCGCGCTATTACCTTCCTGAACGTTTTCGATTTCTTTTAACGGCTCGACTGAGACCTGGCAAGAGCTGGGCAGGCTGTCCGCCGAACCCTTTGGTTCACCTTAGGGGAAGGTGGGGCTGTCACACTATTGAAATGAGATTATTTTGTGTATGACTTTGGGACTATTTGAGGAAAATATTGAAGTCATAAATGGCTGGAAAATAGGTAAACACAAGTGGCATGCCGTCAAATTTTCACTAGAGGTATAAACCGGTCTTTGGAGTTCTGGTTCGGTAATCTGCAAATTTGACTTGGATACACTAAAAAATAGGTTGAGGTATCTTCATTAAAGTTGTAACTCTTTGTCTAAGCTTCGAGACACTACCTAGTACATTTTGATCCGATAACCACAACTCCAGTTATGGTCAAAATCGTGTAACCCGTTTTATACCATTTTCATTTTCGCGCACGCGCACGTGCATTTCTCAACCGTTTTTGCCATTTTGGACCATTTAGGGCTATTTTTGTTATTTTGTTACCATTCCGGCTTTTTCGGCCAATTTCGACATTTTTTGGCCTTAACGTCGTTTTTTACTGTTTTCAATCGTTTAAGTTATGAACTGTTATTGTATGGCCGTTTCACTTATGTGTGTATATAATCTGTCAATACAGACTGTGAGACTTTTGACGGTGAAGGTCAAGCTCAGTTAATTGTATCATTTTTTGTGCCAAACTTTATCAAGTGAGTACTTGGGTTGTTTATTGATGTGAAATTATCAAAGTGCTTTGTATATGTTAAATGGATACTTAGGCGAGGATGTACTTTATCTCACTCGACCTAAACCCATCATTTGTTTTGATTTCATATATGAGAATGCATGCCTTATGTTGCGTATCACCCTTTTGCTGAGTGCTGATGGGTGTGATTACATGACTTGAATGGAACCCCATTTGCTGTGTGCTGTTTGGGGTAAGTACTTTGTTGTGTACTTTATTGAGAGATATCATCTATTGATCAATCGGATATCTCAGGGCTTGGTTCCAACCCGGCTCCAAGGGTAGACGAACTATTCGAGCCAGCCGGGGTTTGGTCGAAGTTAGCTGCATGCTAACCTTGGAATTTAGTTCTTTGTTAAAGTTTTGATTAAAGCTAGGTGATTTTGTTTCACTCGAGTTGCTGTGTGTTGTTAACTGGCCAGCGGGGGTTGATAAGGTGAACAGGGAAAGTCAAGTGGGGTTTACGGTCCATAAGTACTTTGGTTGACGGAATGTCAACAGGCGTTCAAGATCGGGGAATTGAACAGGCTTTGGTGTGAGACCCCGAATATTTTCTTATTTTCTAGGCATTTATTTTAGGTTTTGGGCTTAATTTTAGTGTTTTCTTTAATGTGTGCATTTTCTGGGGATTTTTATGAGAAAATATGAATTTTTAATCATTTTCCTGAAATAAAACACTTTCTGTGGTAATAAGAGTGTACAATGGATGTGGGACCCACTAGTGGGGTTGGTGCAGTAAAAATGGATTGGAGGAAAATTTTACATACGGAGATTTTATTACCCTGTATTATGAGTTAATTAGAGGTTAGTTAGTATAATTAAGTATTGGAAGACAAAGGAATGAGATAAACACAAAAAAGGGCACTTGTCTTAACCCTAATGGAAGTTGGACTTTTGACTACTTTCTTTACCTTTCCTATTAATAAATTTTGACCAAAAAATCCCCTCATTTTCTCCTCCTCTTGGCTGAACATCCTAGAGAGAAGAAGAGAGAAAACTTCCAACCTTTGTTCTTCATTTCTTGCCAAATCTTGAAATTTAACCGTTAATCTTTCAAATTTCTCCACAAAAGTGAGTTGAGAGGTGAGTTTAAGAGGATTAGTGGAGCCTTTTGGGAAGAACAAGCCCTAACTATCTTGTTTCTTGAGGTTACAAAGGTGAGTGGTTAGGAAATTGTCCCTTTGTTGGTTATGATGTGAAATTAGTAGAGGTTGGTAGTTAAAGATGCAATTTTGTGGAGTATTTCATGAATTATGGTTGTGTTGTCTAATTTTCCTATTTATTGGAAATTTTTCTGTTTTATATAGTTTCTTATGGTTAGCTAAGGTATGATAGCCTTATATTGGATAATTTAGAGCTTCTATGTGTTAATGGTGGTTAATTGTGGAAAATTTCCGCTTTTGTAGGAAAATTCCAGATTTTAGGGGTTTAAACATTTCCATTCTGTCTGGTACTGTTTCTCCTAGTTAGAGGCCGAATTGGCCTTAGTGTAAAACATAAAAGTTGTAGAGAATGACGTTTTATAGTTGCCTACAAAATTTCAACTTAATCGGAGCAACATAACCTGTGAAAAGACCAAAATACCCCTGATGCCCTGTTTCTGTCCGAAACTGATAATCAGCTTGTGTAATTGGTTAGTTTGACCGGGAATATTACCGAATCGGTTATTGGTGTCTTCCTGAGAATTATAGCCTTGTATCTTAGCTTTCAAATGGCTTTGGAATTACCTGATTTGGAGTTGTGTGTGCTGAGATAAGAGTGAATGAATCAGGACTGCCAGTTGAATTCCGTGGTGAGTTTCGAACTGGAGATTCTGGAGTTGTTTTAGTAATTTGATCTAGTTAGGGTGAGAACTGGACTAAGTAGTCTTCTTCAAAGTTATAGATCTATGTCTTAGTTTCGAAACGGTGTAAATTACACCCCAATCCGATAAGTGTAGTTCCAGTTGTGTTCGTTCCGCTAAATGACGTCAAAACTGTCTTTTGGTTTTAGGGCATAAACTTCATTTCCGGATTCTCCCTAACTTGGTTAGGCACTTATACGTTCTATTGGGCCTTATTTTTGTGTAGTGTGTGGATTTGCTTTGACTCGTATTGGAGTCTTAATTGTGATGTTCTTGTTGTATAGGTCGTACCGGTGCTTCAACGCCTACGCCTGAAGCTAACTTGTGACCTTGTTTACTTACCTTGGTGAGTGTACCTGTAGACTCCAAATTTTTTATTTTAATGTTGTTTATTTAATTAATTTAATTTTAGCTTTATTTGTTCATTTTTAGATTTTTCTTTATTTTATTTTATTTTATTATTTATTTTGTTTTGGGTCTCTTATTTATTTTTATTCAAGGTTAAAAGCATTATATATAATATATATATACTAAATTTCAGAAAAAAGGAAAAAAAGAAAAGAAAGAAAAAAGGAAAAAGGAAAAGTAAAAGTCACAAGTGGGGATCATGCATAGGGACAAGTGGTCCCTTTTTATATTAGACAACACTCACCTAAGTTGGTGAGGTGTCTAGACACTTGTAGGATAGGATTTGTTTCAAAATAAGGATGGGCGAGAGGGTGAGTGATAGGGAGGGTCGGAAAGAAAAGAAAAAGACTAAGGAAGAGCCAAGGCAAGAAGGGAGGTTAAGGGGCAAAGCAAAAAAAGGAAAATTAGAGGAGGCTTACGGCTGGAAAAAAACAGAGTAAAAATGGGGGAGCAGCGGATAGAAGCAGAAGGGGATCTGATGACGGCTAGAGAGTAGAAAGTTGGGGTGGTGGCTACGGAAAAAGGTGGAAAAAAGCTAAGAATGGAACAGGGGACTGAACAAGAAAAAGGAAGTGAAGGAAAAACAGAGAGCTTCAGCAAGGAAAATCAGA